>CM076582.1:336095961-336319102 GCA_034641835.2 Pinus albicaulis
ATTAGTTCCCTTGAGCCCCACACAAAGGTACTCCATATTGTCTGCACATGGAGTCCTTATCCTCCTGTGAAGAATAATATCTTGCTTCAATTTTTATAAGTATTCAAGAGAGAAATATTATATTGTTGGAAATTTAACATTCTTTCCTTGATCTTCAATCATATCAGGCTCATATAATATCAAGTTGTCCAAATTTACGATAGAATAAATTTGCATGTATGGTGGTGTTTTCGTTCCTAGAGACAACCTAGAGTTGTGATAGACCAGTGCCTAGGACATCTTATACTAGCAAGGAGCATATGGTATAACATAGGAAGTTATCGATGAAAATCTCTCATGCTATCTCTTGTAAACAAGGGATATTAATCTGAATGGGACCAAGACCTTCAAAAATTGACACAGAGGAAAGAATATTGCAGAGACAACATGCAAACTCCAATATAAAAGCAACAGACAATTCAGAGACAACTTACTGTAAAGAGGGCCAATTCAGAAATTCCTCACAGAAATAAATAATCAGAAGGTGTACGTAGTGAATGAAATATTGAGAAAATATTAGTTATCATTGACCTGATATCCAGATACACAATACCGCCATATATGGGCTTACCAATCTAAGAATCGATACATGACAATAGCGTTTTAAAAAAAACACCCTCCCAAAGAAACTAATATAGCAGAAATACGATTTAGATGAATAGTGGAACAGAATATCATGCATGAGCCATATTTAAAGCGCTTGAATAATTCGAGCATGGGTATCAACTAGGATAAATCCATACCAAAAATTAGTGAGTGACTCGCATTCCAAAATATGATACAGGAAAGATGGATGAAATGAAATGATCTATTAAAATAACGCATAAGAGAGAAAGTTACACACTGTGAAATACAAAAGACCAGAATCCTCTTAATAGAAGGAACTCCTCCTCACTAAGACCCTATGGGCTCTGAGCATTCATATAAGAATTTAACAAAATGTATACAAAAATCCTTTCACTGCATAATTTTCTGATAAAATCTGGAACCCTAAATCATCTGTTCTTCGGGAGCTTTATAGGAGAAAAATAAAGCTCGAAAGGGAGTATGTGATGAACATTTAATTTTCCTCATTAAAACAAAATGGCGGAAATTTGCACGCCCATACTGCTCGATGAATTTGTAATGATGTTTGTACTGCTTACTGAAATAAATGCACTGGGTAGAAATCTCTTCTAGAACACGGCAAAGAAATAAAATTGCATAGACATTCCGTCCTTTCCTGAAAGAAAATGGTGCTGAAAAGAAAGCTTTAAGGTATTGTCTCCTGCGAATGGTACCCTCTGCCTTCTAAAACCTGAATTACGATTAAAGATCTTCAATGTTGAACGTTGAATTCCTCGATCATTCTCTGATATTTATCTGTTGCTCCATTAATATCTCCATCTGCTCAATCTGTGTTTAAATTGACTCTGGAGGGTTGGACAGATTTGAATCCTGCTTCCTAAATGGCAGTCTTGTCGATATACCTCCCCAGGCCCTTCCTCCATAATTACAGCCTCTGAAAAATAGTCCTTTGATGTGTTCTGCTACTGCGATCAAGACTGTGAATCATGGTAGTTTTCCGCCGCTGTAACCCTGCAAAACCCGCAAACTTGTTAGGAAAACCGTGCATGAGGATGCTGGATATGGCGGGGTCAATGAAAATGGTTATGCGGACATGGCAAAATGGTAGAACATTGCAGGGTGGCGGAAAAATGCAGTGAAATGATGGAGGATGGACTGGTGAAGGTTTTTAACGTAAAAAGTGAATTTTGACTAACGAATGAAACATATATTGGCGGAGGAAAAATACGTCGAACACGTGGGACGAGTGACGTGGAGGTACAGAGACAACTGGCGGAGAGGTAAGCGATCTGGATTGTCAGATCTCAGGAGGAGATCGACAGCTAAAAATGCGTCGGAGGGCGACGAAATGGTGGGCTAGGGGTACTGTTGACTTGGATTAACACTCGTGCAGCTTCGTGGAGCGACAGCCGTAGGATGGATCGTCCCAGATCGGACGGCTCTCGTGGATATCACGCCGTGACTACGAACGAACGATAACGCGCGATGGAGGGTGGTTTTTGAGCCGTACGCGGGGACACGCGACGAACAATGTGTGGAATCACTCCGAAATGAGAAATACCGCCCGCCTCGGAAAAGCGGTGCGATATAAACCACCGGTTTTGTACAGTGCACGGAGCGGGGACCACCATGGCGGGAGTACTTTGAACCATTGATTTTGCAGGATGATCGGACGGTGGACAGGTGACCTGGGCGATGAACGGAGTGGGCCACAGGCACGATGAAGACTTGCGAATGCCGTCGGATCTGTACAGATCGACGGTGATAAACGTGCCCGATATACATATGTGATAAGTGCCTCCGGTTTTAGCGCTTGGTCTAGCACCCAGGTTACATGGAGAAAAAGACTGAGGGGCTAGGGCCGAAAGGTGCCAAACTTTCCATATTTTCAAATGCGGGTTTTGGCCATTTTAAATACGATTTTGAGGCTAGGCAAAGGTAACGATAGGCAGAAAAAGGACGTTCTAGGTCAAAAGAGGGGGGTTGAAGAATTTGAGCAAGATTTCTTTGAAAAAATTTAATAGGAGGCTAACATGATCAACATTGGCTCCACCTGGGGACGACACGTTCGTCCCTGGACATGTCGAGAACTTCGCAGACCATCTGATAATATTTTGTGCAAACTCTTCTCTTCAGCACTTCTACCTTTCTTTTCCATAATTCATCACGACACCCACCTTATTTCAAACAAGAGTGAAAAAAAACTAATATACAGTATAATACATCAGGCTATCTCTGCCTGAATTAGAACTGGAAGTAGGGTTTAAGAAACCCTCCATTTACAGGGGCATCAAGCAAGTCACCCTGTAAATTTTCCAACTTGAGAGTATTGTTACCTCCCTGTTTCAAAATTTTGAAAGGACCGAACCAGAGTGGATCGAATTTAGCATGTTTTCCTTTCTCAGCCCTCCAGATATCCCACCTGAGTACTAAATCACCAATCTGCAGATTCCTGTCCTCAGCATGCTGATCAAAAAGGTATTTCATCTTCTCCTGATACTCTGTCAGCCTTTGATTTACCTGGCTCCATGTTTCCTCCAATTCTACCAGCTGATTTATTCTCCTGGTCATATCATCAGGCTCTTCTTGACTTTCCTGCATGAATCGGGCTATTGGTAGGGCTAACTGTATAGGGAATATGACTGCCCTCCCATATACTAATTCATATGGGGATTTCCCAGTTGCTCTCTTGCTGGTAATTCTATTGGCCCACAGAGCAAATTTCAACTAGGAATCCCAATTTTTCTTATTTTCATTTATAGCCTTCTTCAGTGCCCTCACCAAGGTTTTATTGGAAGATTCTGCCAAGCCATTTCCCTATGGATAATAGGCTGTAGAGTGGCTTAGAGTGATGTTATATTGCTGACAGAAGCTCACAAACTTTGCAGACTTGAAGGCCTGAGCATTATTAGTTACTATTCTGTCAGGGCAACCAAACCTAGATATGATGTTTTCTTCCATGAACTTTATTATCACAGTATCTGTTGTGTTCCTCGCAGGTATGGCTTCCAACCATTTTGTGAAATAATCAGTGGCAGTTAAAATCCACTTATGTTGACCACTTGATGGAGGATGTATTTCACCTATAAAATCAATTCCCCATTGCTTGAATGGTTCTTCCACGTGCACGGGAATCATGGGCAGAGGTGCCAACTTTTGCCTTTCAACAAATTTCTGACACTTCTCACAGGCTCTTACCCAGGCGAAAACATCTCCAAAAAGCTTGGGCCAATAGAAACTAGCCTTCAAGATTTTGTGAGCAATGGCCCTCCAGCTGTAATGACCCCCACAAATTCCCTCATGAAATTCAGCTATTATACTCTCTACCTCATCCTCTGTGAGACACAGGAGTAGGATGCCTGAGGGATCACGCCAATATACTCGGCCATTGGTGACTATGTACTTCTGTGATTTCAATCTCAGCATTCTGTATTTAACTTTATCACAACTTGGAGGGTGGCTGAGTGTGAGGAGATATTCTACTATCTCTTTGTACCACTGACTGGTGAGGTACTTTACATGTATTTCTGGAGTAGCTACCCCAATTCCCTGTCGCTCTTCTTTCTCCTCAGATTCCTCACTTGCTATTGTGGAAAAATTTATACCCAAAACTTGATAGTTTGATTCTAGATAAGATCTTGGCTAGCCCTTGTCCTTTGATCAACTTAGTAGTGCAGATGTCTAAGCCATACTCTTGTATCTTGGCAATCCACTTCCCCCTTTTTCCTTCACTGTCCCCTTGGATAAGAATATCTTTTACAGCAGCTGTAGGCACAAATGCAGTGATATGGGACTGCAAGATATACATGCAGAATGATTTGAGGGATTTTACTACGGCGTATGCTTGTTTTTCCAATATGTTATATTTCAATTCTGCATCACGGAGCACCTGACTAAAGAAGGCAATGGGCTGCTCGTACCCTTCCTCATTTTTCTGCAATAAAACTCCTGCTATTGTATGAGGTGATGCAAAAGAAAAGATCATGAAAGGTTTAGAATAATCTGGTCCAGCTAGCACAGGGGCTTCTACAAAAGCATTTTTTATTCTGGTAAATGCCTCTCGTGATTCCTGGGACCATTTAACCTCTTTATCTTTCTTCAGCATGTCTGTTATATGTCTAACTATTTCAGCATAGTTAGGAATAAACCTTCTCAGTAAATTAATGCGCCCTAGGAACACCTGTACCTCCTTCTTGTTTCTGGGAAAAGCAATACCATTTGTTACCTCTACCCTCTTAGGATCTATCTTCACCCCATATTTTGTTACAATGTGTCCCAAAAGTTTACCCTCTTCTAATGCAAATAAATACTTTTGAGGATTTAGAGAGAGACCATACCTTCTGCATTTCTCAAAGGTTCTACGTAGATGCTCAATGTGCTCAGTATCATCTTTGGAAAATACAGTGATATCATTGAGGTAGACTACTAAAAATTTATCTTGCTCCCCAACAAAAGCAATGTCCATGGCCCTCTGAAAAGTGGCCCCTACATTAATCAATCCAAAAGGCATCCTGGCATACATAAATGTACCCCATGGTGTGGTGAAAGCGGTCTTCTTTTGATCTTCTGGAAGTACAACCACCTGGTTATAACCAGAGAATCCATCCATCATTGACATCCTAGAAGCTCCAACCACCTTCTGCAGGATGTGATCCATCTTAGGCAGTGGATAATTATCCTTTAAGGATGCTCTGCTTAAATTTCTGAAATCCACACACAACCTTATTTCTCCATTCTTCTTTCGGACAGGGACTAAGTTTGCCACCCATTCAGAGTACCTCAATGGTACGATTATTTTGGCCTTTAACAGCTTCTTAATTTCCTTCTCAATAAAAGGAAGCAGCAGGGGATTTATCTGTCTCAGCTTCTACTTATGAGGTTTAGCATCTCCCTTTAATGGAATTTTGTGCTGCATTACACTGATGTCAAAAGTTTTCAGATCCTGATAGGACCATGCAAACACATCTTTGTAGGACTGAAATAATTTCTGATATAGCTTTTTATATTCTTCTCGGATCTTCTCGGAAAATTTTACAATTTTTGGGTCAGCATCAGTACCAAGATTCAGGTCTTCTACCTGATTTTCTTCTACCACTTTGCCTGGCTGCAGTGGGACATCATTCTTATCAAATAATATTTCTAGAGGCACCAGCCCTCTAGGTATAATGTTTCCCTTTAACTGCAACACCTTATTACCTACCACTTTCTCCTCCTAATTTATTTCTGAAGTATCTTCAGACTCACCTCCTTCTTTAGCCTCAATCTCCATATTGGAGAATTCCCCCACTGTTTCCAGGAATCTCTTCATCTATTCTTCATCTTCAAATACCTGCCAGTGTTTTATGTTATCTGGGATTGACGGTCGATAACGCACCTCAACTTCATATCTTAAAAGAGGGTTCTGAGGTGGACGAAATGTACTAGCAGCCACAGCAAGGGAATCAACCATCCTATTCTATTCTCGGGGCATGAACTGGATATTGAATGCCAAGAAGAAATTTTCCACCATGTCCCAAACTTCATTCTTGTAAGCCCTCAGCCGAGGATGTTTGGTCTGACATTAATTCCTTACTTGTCTAACCACCAGTTCTGAATCTCCCAGAACTTTTAAACTTTGTATGTTCATGTTCCTGGCTGTCTACAATCCTAACAGAAGTGCTTCATATTCAGCCACGTTATTAGTAGCTTCATATTCTAGCTTGAAGGACAATGGGACCCATTTTCCTGTAGTAGAAATCAATAATATTCTAGCTCCATTACCTTCTCTTGAATTTGCTCCATCAAAATGAAGTGTCCAGATCTCTGTTTCATTGCTCTCAGAGGGCTGCTCAGTCTTGATCTGGCAGAAGGATGGTTCATGAGTGTAATATTGATCTTCTTCTAGCATCAAGCATGAGAAATCTCCTTCTTTACTGTAGACTGGTGAATTAACAAAGTTGTCAGCCTTAGTCACCATCTTGACAAATCTAGTTTCCCTGTACAACCTCCTCTCCTGGCCACCAAAAACAGGGATAGTGGCATATGTTAAATCCAATTTAATAGACCCACCAGTTTTTTTTACCCAGGACCTTGACAGTAACATACCAAAGCAAGTTGGGATGTTAGCCACCACTATGTCCATCACCACACTTTTTGCTGGGATTTGGGCCAGATTGACCACCAAATCCTTGATCATCCTCAAGAATTTAACTCTTTTGGAATCAAATGAATAGAGGTCCTTGTATGGACGGGTGATTTGTAATCCTAGTTGTTCCATGACTGACAAAGGTAGTAGATTATGGGAAGCTCCAGAGTCTAACATACAGTTATGTAATAGTAGGTCATGAATCACTAGAGACACATAGAAGGGAGGAGTAGAAGCATCTAATTCCTCAACATGTGGACCAAAGACAACCATGGGTCTTTCTTCCTGAAGGTTGAGACTATCTAGGGTGAGTGCTGCTTCTGGAGGGATCATAAAATAGGTGACTTTGGATTGATATGCAGGTTGCTTTAATAGTTCAGTCAAGGGGACTGGGATTTTGACTTTCTCAAGTTCCTTTTGCAGACTGAAAACAGGAGAATATTTTTTTATTACAACTTCTTTTGACTCTTTATTTTTAGCTGAGGGTTTGACTTCTTTTGACACAGACTTGGTATTAGGGAGAATGACTACTTTTGAAGAGGAAGGAATTTGATCATTAGACTGCAAAGGTTTGATTAGAGGGCCCTTACCTTTGTCTATGACTTTCTGCATTGTTGATTCCTTCTGAGCAGGTGCTTCTTTCTGGGGAGGCTCCTCTTCTTGATCTTGAGTAGGAGTCCTCTTCCTAGAAGATATGAGATCATATCTTCTATTGAACTGTGCTTGCATGAAATCAGCAAATTGTTTACAATAATGGTCAATTTCTGCGTCTTCTGTGTCTCTGGCCTTTTCTTCTTCTTGCAATGAGCGCTCGGTTCCATCATTTCCTTGCAAACAGCATTCTTCTCCATCGCTATTTGAAAAAGCAAGATTTGCATCCTCTAGTCCATAGGCAGTGTCTTCAGTAGAATCATCTACTAGACCTTCCAGGTACAATGGGTGTGGTACCTGATCTTGTTGTTCCTTTGCTTCCCTTGGCAATATTTTCAGGGGTGACTTCCTATACTGAGGATTGTAACCTCTGTTTTGAGCATTGTGGAAATTCTTGGAGGCTGCATTCGTGGTCTCCAACTCAAACCTGACTAGTTTACCATAAAGGTTCTTAATCATTTTTCTCATTTCTTCAATTCTATCATTGGCTGAGTCTCTGTCTTGATAAGAGGTGGACACCTCCTCTTTGCCCCTTCTTCTAGTATCTTGTTCAAATTTTCCCTTTGATTTTCTAGTGGAGGCAAAGTTTGCCTCCAAATCTAGTGCATCTGACTTAGCATCATCCAGAGTAGGAGGCTTTCTTTCTCTGAGAGAGAAACCAAATTCTGAATCAAAGGCTGCTACAAAAACAACTCTAGCAGCAGTTTGATGAGGTTTCATATCAGCAGGAAGACTCAAATACAATTTATTAAATCTCTTGATAAACTCTGACACCCCTTCATTATGTCTTTTCTTGAGCGTATTAAACTCAGTCAGACAATGTCCATGGTCCTTCTTCTCTCCCCATTTCCTGAGGAAAGTATCTTCCATGATTTCCCAAGTGGTAATAGAACGGCCTGCCAATGTCTTAAACCATTTTCAAGCTTCACCATCAAGAGATTGGACAAACAGCCTTAAGACCACATCTAAATGTTCCACATTAAAATTCTCTGCAAAAGCACAAAAGACCTCAAGATGTTTTTGAGCATCAATCTCATTTTCCCCATTGAATCAGGGTAAAATCTTCAAATAATCTTGTGGCATATCATTCAACACTTGGGGTAATTCCAGAGGGGCATATTTTTTTAGCAAGAAGCCTGGAACATTTGCCATTGGAGGGGGTCGAGGTAGTGCAGTAGTTTGATGAGTAAGAGGAGGAGGTGGAAGTGGGGTATGAATAACAATAGGAATGTAATGAACAACAGCCTGAGGTGTTGAGGGGAATAATGGTCTGTTAACAACAGATACTTCAGTAACTTCTTTAACCTCTTCAACCTCAGGAGTAGGGTGAAAATTATCTTTATTTCTGACACCTCCTCGAGGTGGACTATCTGAGTAGTAATAATCAGTATCTCCCACAGTGGAGTCGGGATCTGGCACTTGAGCTTCTTAAGAAGAAGAGGATGGAAAGTATTCTATAGAAAATTCAGGGATTTTAGAGTGGATTGATTTTCTTTCCCTCCAATTTCTTCTGTGTATGATATTTTCAGGGTCAGATACTGAAGGTGTCTTTGGCTGAGACGTATTTGACCTCAGGTGTGGCTTACGAGGAGCCAGGACTGCAAATAAATTTATCTGATAAACAAATGTGGATTCACCAAGGTGAGGGATCTACAACTCTCAACTCTCCATACTCACCTACTTGAAGAGTGAATTAGATTTTGTTGAGGCCCAGGGATTTAAAATTTCTCAACTTCATTCCCCGGCAACGGTGCCAAAAAGATGTTGTCGTTCCTAGAGACAGCCTAGAGTTATGATAGACCAATGCCTAGGACACCTTATACTAGCAAGGAGCATATGGTATAACATAGGAAGTTATCAATGAAAAGCTCTCATGATATCTCTTGTAAACAAGGGATATTAATTTGAATGGGACCAAGACCTTCAGAAACTGACACAGAGGAAAGAATATTGCAGAGACAACATGCAAACTCCAATATAAAAGCAACAGAAAATTCAGAGACAACTTACTGTAAAGAGGGCCAATTCAGAAATGCCTCACAGAAATAAATAATCAGAAGGTGTATGTAGTGAATGAAATATTGAGAAAATATTAGTTATCATTGACCTGATATCCAGATACACAATACCGCCATATATGGGCTTACCAATCTAAGAATCCATACATGACAATAGCGTTTTAAAAAAAACACCCTCCCAAAGAAACTAATATAGAAGAAATACGGTTTAGATTAATAGTGGAACAGAATATCATGCATGAGCCATATTTAAAGCGCTTGAATAATTCGTGCATGGGTATCAAATAGGATAAATCCATACCAAAAATCAGTGAGCGACTCGCATTCCAAAACATGATACAGGAAAGATGGATGAAATGAAATGATCTATTAAAATAACACATAAGAGAGAAAGTTACACATTGTGAAATACCAAAGACCAGAATCCTCTTAACAGAAGGAAATCCTCCTCTCTGAGACCCTATGGGCTCTGAGCATTCATATAAGAGTTTAACAAAATTTATACAAAAATCCTTTCACTGCATAATTTTCTGATAAAATCTGGAACCCTAAATCATCTGTTCTTCTGGAGCTTTATAGGAGAAAAAGAAAGCTCGAAAGGGAGTAGGTGATGAACATTTAATTTTCCTCATTAAAACAAAATGGCAGAAACATGCACGCCCATACTGCTCGATGACTTTGTAATGTTGTTTGTACTCTACTGCCTGCTTACTGAAATAAATGCACTGGGTAGAAATCTCTTCTGGAACATGGCAAAAAAATAAAATCACATAGACATTCTGTCCTTTCCTGAAAGAAAATGGTGCTGAAAAGAAAGCTTTAAGGTATTGTCTCCTACGAATGGTACCCTCTGCCTTCTAAAACCTGAATTACGATTAAAGATCTTCAATGTTGAACGTTGAATTCCTCTATCATTCTCTAATATTTCTCTGCTGCTCCATTAATATCTCCATCTGCTCAATCTGTGTTTTAATTGACTCTGGAGGGTTGGACAGATTTGAACCCTGCTTCTTAAATGGAAGTCTTGTTGATATACCTCCCCAGGCCCTTCCTCCATAATTACAGCCTCTGAAAAATAGTCCTTTGATGTGTTCTGCTACTGCGATCAAGACTGTGAATCATGGCAATTTTTTGCCGCCGTAACCCTGCAAAACCCGCAAACTTGTTAGGAAAACCGTGCATGAGGATGGTGGATATGGCGGGGTCAATGAAAATGGTTATGCGGACATGGAAAAATGGTAGAACAATGCAGGGTGGTAGAAAAATGCAGTGAAACGATGGAGGATGGATTGGTGAAGGTTTTTAACGTAAACAGTGAATTTTGACTAACGAATGAAACGTATATTGGCGGAGGAAAAATAAGTCAAGCACGTGGGACGAGTGATGTGGAGGTACGGAGAAAACTGGCGAAGAGGTAAGTGATCTGGACCGTCAGATCTCAAGAGGAGATCGACGGCTAAAAATGCGTCGGAGGGTGACGAAATGGTGGGCTAGGGTACTGTTGACTTGGATTAACACTCGTGCAGCTTCGGGGAGCGACAACCGTAGGATGGATCGTCCCAGATTGGACGGCTCTCGTGGATATCGCGCCGTGACTACGGACGAATGATAACGCGCGATGGAGGGTGGTTTTTGAGCCGTACGCAGGGACACGCAGTGAACGATGTATGGAATCGCTCCGAAATGAGAAATACCGCCCGCCTCAGAAAAGCAATGCGATATAAACCACCGGTTTTGTACAGTGCACGGAGCGGGGACCACCAGGGCGGGAGTACTGTGAACCGTTGATTTTGCAGGATGATCGGACAGTGGACAGGCGACCTGGGTGATGAACGGAGTGGGCCACGGGCGCGATGAAGACTTGCGAATGCCTTCGGATCTGTACAGATCGACGATGATAAACGCGCACGATATACATATGTGATAAGCGCCTCCGGTTTTAGCGCTTGGTCTGGCACCCAGGTTACATGGAGAAAAAGATTGAGGGGCTAGGGCCGAAAGGTGCCAAACTTTCCATATATTCAAATGCAGGTTTTGGCCATTTTAAATACGATTTTGAGGCTAGGCAAAGGTAACGATAGGCAGAAAAAGGACTTTCTAGTTCAAAAGAGGGGGGTTGAAGAATTTGAGCAGGATTGCTTTGACAAAATTTAATAGGAGGCTGACATGGTCAACAGGTGGTAAATCTAATTGGAAGGTGTTATTACCAATCTTCTCCAATATTTTAAAGGGACCATATCTGATTGGTTTGATATTTTCACCTTCACCTTGGAGCCTTTCCTTAATGATATAAAGTCAAACTTGATCTCCCACCTAGAAGTTGTGGTCAATACTATGCTCATCATGTCTCACCTTGTACTTGGCTTGACTCTTCTCCAAATTTTCTTGTACCATCTGATTCACCAACTGAATCTATTCAATGAAGTGCTTATCCTTATCTATATCACTGTGTCCATCTACCGCAACATCTTTCCCAAAGATAAATCTAAGGGAGATTTTGGTAAATATCCAAAACATGCTTTAGATGGAGATGTCTGAGTCAAAGACTGCTTAGCTCTATTCTAGGCATGTTGGATGTAATGTAACTATTCATGCCAAATCTTAGGATGCTTGTTGCAGTATCCATGAAGGAGATGTACTACTTTTATGTTCACCACTTTTGTTTGGTAAGAAGTTTGTGGATGAAATGTTGTGCTCTTCTTTAACTCGGTGTCCATGAGTTCCCATAAACTTGACCAAAATTTCTCGACAAATAAAGAATCTCAATAAAAAATAATAGAAGTGCGTAACCCAAGATGCACCCATACATTTTGGAATAACATATGTGCAGTCTTTTCAGTTGTAACTTGCTTCTTACAAGGCATCAAAATGCACATTTTGTTGAAACGGTCCACAACAACATAAAGATAATCGTGATCTTTCCTAGACATAGGTAGTCCTCCTACAAAATCCATAGAAATATTTTCCCAAAGATGAAAATGAATAGGAGGTGGAGTATATAAACCCAAATTTCTATTGCTAGGCTTAGTAGTAGCACACATGAAAATCCTCTTACATATATTGAAACACTTTCATATATGCGAGGCCAGTAACAATACCTCTATAATTGTGCAATTGTTTTGCCTACACCAAAGTGGCCAACAATAAGAGAAATATGAGCTTCACTTATGATGTTGACTCTTTCACCCTATGGAACACAAAACTTTCCAAGAGGATACAACAATTTATCATGAACATGATAATCTAACTCTTCAATATGTGTTATAGGTCGATTTGGGCATCATTCCCAATGACCTCGTTAACTGGGCATCATCTCCAGGACCATATATAGGGTCTATCATCCCCTAACATTTCAGTTGCTACATGCCCTAAGACAAAGACCAAGACAAATCAATCAAAGACGTTCATCTGCAAAGGTTTCCAATGTTTGAAGTTTATAATATATCATATGAGAGCTCATCAAAGCTGCCTCTAAAGGGACTAAGTGCGTTGCATATGCAGGTAGCCCTATGCAAGGCTGCTCTGAAAAGCACTTCCCGAAATTCATGGGTGCGTTGGTCACATTGGGAGTGAAATTCTCATTGTTCCAGAATCTCCACTTGGCCAGTGCCTTCTAGAAGAGTTCACATGTGTCAAAATTTGAATCCATGTGTCCATTTGACATCTATAATATTGGGAACATGTCTTTCCTATTATTGGAAAGTCATTGATTGTGAAACTACCTTCATCTCCTCTATAAATTGAGCACAGATCTTAGTGTTTGATAAGGAATAATTTGTGTAGAGAAATGCTGGTGGAATTTCAATTAAGGAGATTGATTTGAGTGACATGTTGCTGGAGATATCTGCATTGTGATGAAGCTGGGATGTTGCTGGAGATGGTGACACTAAATAAATCACTGGGTTGTAACCTCCCCTTCTATCATCAATAAAGATTACTACTTATTTTTCCCTATATGCATCTATATAATCTTTGATTTTCAATATTATTATTTCTTAGTTCATGTATATGGTTTATTTTTTATTGATTTAGCTAAATAAATTGAATAGACATCTGTATTATTGCTATCTCTTGATGTTTAGTGTTCATTCTTGCAGGAAATATTTTGCACAGATGGGTGGAATGTGAAGCTACAACAAAAGCGACAGAAGGATACTTTGGAAGCGCTTGGATCCCAAGTAGGTTCCTTATTTCATTTTGTGTGTCTGTTTATAGTTAGGAAAGATAATTGTAAAGTATTTGACTTGTTGTTCTAGATTAGCACCTGTCTAGGAAAGAATGATTTATCCATAATTCATAATTCATAATTTTCCTGATTATGAAGAAAATTATCTTAGTGAACTATATCACCCATCAATCAAAAATTTCTTTTCAAATTCTTTACCCATTAATGTAATTGATTCCGAGCGAAATCTGTTTTATATTGAAGAAGCAATTTCTATCGATATTTCGACAAACCTAGCGTTATAGAAAATATTCATGTCGGTGTATCATGTTCTCCAATAGAACTTGAATCATATCGCTCTCTATTTCGTGAATTTTTTGATGTATTTTCCTGGTCTTAAGAGGAAATTTCGGGCATAGATACTAGAATTGTTGAACACACTATTAATATGTATCCTGATGTCAAACTAGTGCATCAACGGCTTCGTCCTGTTCATCCAAAGAAATCCGTTGACATCAAAGCAGAAGTTGAAAAACTTTTGCGTGCTGGTTTCATATACCCTGTTCCGCTAACTGAGTGGGTTTCCAATATTGTTCTCATCATGAAAAGGCAAGGAACCATTAGAGTGTGCATCGATTATCGGGATGTCAATCTTGCTTGTCTAAAAGACAACTATCCTACTCCCTTTATTGACCAGATTATTGACGATTGTGCTGGATGTGAAATATTTTCGTTCATGGATGGATTTTCTGGCTACAATCAAATCAATATCCTCTTAGAGGATCAACATAAGACATCATTCATCTGTTGTAAAGGCACATTCACTTAAAGGAAACTACCGTTTGGTTTAAAGAACGTCGGGGAAAATTTTCAGAGAGCAATGGAATATGCTTTCAATGACATCAAGCACATTATTCAACCTTATCTAGATGATTTACCAACACATTCACGGAATAAGACTGATCACCTGATGCATTTGAGAGCCATTTTCTTACACTGTCAACACTGCAAAACACGCCTCAATCCACATAAATGTGTGTTTTGTGTTGGTTCTGGTCATTTTCTTGGATTCGTAGTCTCAAAAGAAGGAATTCAGATCGACCCATTGAAGGTTCAGGCCATTATTGATTTTCCTGCACCATCAAACTTACTTCAGATACAGAAACTTCAAGGAAAGGATAACTTCCTAAGAAGGTTCATTCCAAACTACGCCCAAATGGCTAAAGGATTTACTCGATTATTGAAAAAGGGGGTTCCCTTCCATTGGGACCAAGTTGTGCAAGGTTATTTTGATGTTTTCAAGGATACTCTTGTCCGAGCTGTTATTGCCTAAATCTACCTCAGGCTGAAAAAAGGCAGAGTTCAGGGTAACATCAAACCACGCTCAGTTTGGTAGCTAGCCCTACCAGAACAGGAGAGGGCTCTCTCTGGGTCAATCTAAAAAAAAATAATCAATAGGGCTTGAGATGACTTAAGATAAAATTTGATTTTAGGCTAGGTATATAAGTAAAAGGATTTGATTTTGATTTTGGGGGTTTTGTTGGAAACAAAGGGAAAGGCAGTTTTGGGTTCGGGGAAGAGGCATAGTTTTTGCAGAGTTCTGAATGGGGCAAGGAAGGAAATTGTTTTGATGCTTTGGATTGAATGAATGGATAGTTTAGACCGGTGAGGAGCTGAAGAGGGCAAGAGGCTTTCAAGAATCCTCTTCAAACAGATGAAAACATGGAAAATTAAACAAAACTGAAGGCAGAGCAAAGCAAGCTAATGAATTCCACCTTTATCACTCATTTGTTTAATTTAAGAAGAAGGGAGAAGGGAAATGATACACATAAACATCAGTGAAATTAAAATTACATAGAGAAAAACACCATCAAAACACAGAGCCACATGGATCCCAAAGAGTGCTGCAAAACCTGGTCTATTCCTTTGCCAAAATTGCAGAGATGAAATGTACAATGAAGTGCCAAGCAATCCCAAGTGTCCAACCCTGAAAATGACTTAAGAACTACATGATATAGACAAGCCTAACTCATTCCCATTCCTCTAGGGGTCGAGCTCATCATTCTAGGAGCTGTTTCAACCATATCTAAACTAGGAACTGGAAAATAGGAAATAAAACAACTTGCCTCTATATGATAGGAAACTGATTCATTCACTTACATTTCACTTTTTGGTGAATGAATCCACTAAGATGAGTAAAAATGTGCCAAAATTACATCATGGTCATGAAATTACATCAAGGTACATCAAGAGTTACATGAAAAATTCAAACTAGCCAAAACTAGGCGAAAATCTCAGCTGCTGAGTGAAAAATAGGCCAAATTTCTCTATGCGCCGCACCTGAAATCTCTATGCATAACACAAGTTTGAGGCTGATTTTGAGAGCCTTACTGAAGTCAAAATTGAGTGCAGGATATCTCATTGGAAAGCTCTGCCTGTCTAATTTCTAACCCAAGTGGAATTTCTAGATTTGGTTTCCATTTTCCCCTCCAAAAATAAAATCTCCCAACACTGCTTCCTGTGTGTGCAAAAGGTGGTAGAAAGGGCATTTTTAGGGTGTTTTTTACCCTTTAGGCAACCCAGAACTTGATTAAATCCTTAGTTAATCCATAGGCGTGCATAAATTTTGATGAAAAATCTAGAAATGCAAAGTTTTCCTCCAGAAGAGCTGCCAATTATAAGCGCGCGCCAAGTGGCGCTACGCGTCGGGCAGGAAAATCTGTGTTTAGGCCCAAAAATTCAAAATTGACAAATTTTTTCCCAAATTACATGAAATTTTGGCTGAATGCCCACCATCAAGCACTATGCTAGGCCAAATAAGCTTCGGCCAAAATTTGGATTCTATCATGCCTTTTACGACGCTTTAGTGCCCTCCTTAGCCTTGCCTTCAGGATTTTGATCCTTGCTTTGCAAACATGATTTTGTGCCCAATAGTGGTTCTTCATGTGCCTGAGCATGTTATTTTCCTTGTTCGCCTTCTCCAACAGCTTCTCAAGATGAATATTGACCCTCTCAAGCCAAGTCTCTCTATCCGCTTCAATCTCACGCTCAATGGGTGTCATCTCGTCTTGACTTCTTCGGGCAGCTTGCCGGTTCTCACGGATGTTTTGCAACTCCATGAATTTCTGCTGATCCTCCAACTATTTGTTCCGCTACTCCAAGTAGTTTATGATCCATTGGGCTCTCTGCAACTTGTCGGTCAAGGTGTCAATCTCCGCCTTCTGCTCCTGAATGATCTCTCCCAACTTTGAGCTTAGAGAGCTCAAATCCTCATCAATCAATATGAAATCAATATCCTAACCTCCTGAAGGGTCTTCATCCTGCATAGGCCTCTTTCCTCTGTCCTGTACCTGTGCTGTTGATGACGGAAACAAGACCCCTTCCACCCCGGGTGGAGATAGTACTCGTCGGGCTGCTGCAAATAATAGTCTAGTGCCTCTCTGATAAGTAATAAACATTGGCGCACTGATAGGCTCTGTCTCGTGACCTTCAGGCTGATGTGAAGGTTCACCTAGCTCATGAAAAACCTCCAGAGGAACCTGAGGTGTTGTGAAGAAATCACGGGAAATGAAATCCTCCCATGAAATGCCCTGCAATCCAAGCTTATGTACAACAACAATCTTGATGAGTGCATAGTGATAAATACTGTTGTACTGCTGCTCGAGAGTTTTCTTCTGCACAAGCATGGTCATCCTCTCGATATTCCGACACATGAAATAATGAATGTTCATCATCCTCACTCTAGTGAAATGCATCAATAATCTGATGTGGTAGGCATAGAGGCGTGAGAACCGGCCCTCACAACTGAAGTATCTGATAATAAGTTTCATCAAAGGCGCATAGGATTCCTTTAGGAACCGGAATGGGAATACCCTGCTGAGCTGTCTCACATAGCTAGGCCTGATGTATGGTTCATAATGCACTCTGTCCACCTGTTGTCTTTTGTTCCACTGTTCACCCACATTCGGTATTCTGGTTGCTTGAGAGATGGTTTCTGGTGTCAAAGTGAAATTTACACCAGTAGGAGTTACATGACCATCATGCAAATGCAATACAAACAAACGAGCTAACTCCTGATGATGCTGAATCCTAGCAATCATCTCACAATACTGATAGCATGACTGCTCTCGAAAACATGCCATGGAAAGTGGGCAGGCCTGCAATTGAGTCAATGAGGTGGGCTCTTCTCTCACTTGTTTACCACCTTTACGAGGCCTTCTCGGTGCATGTAGCTCGGTGGTAGAATCACTATCTCTGTCATATGATGTATCAGTGTCTGTCTCCATGGTGTTTCAAGGTCTATGTTTGGCTTTTTAAAAATGAGAATTTGGTTCTTTGTCTTAGTTGCCAAATATGTGCCAAAGGGAAGGGACTGTGGGAAAAATAGGACAGTGGGGATAATGAACTTCAATCAAGTGATATCAGAGGTGTAGGGACAACCACTTGACTGTTTGGGGAACTTGGGGTTTTGGGAATTTTTTACAAATGAAATGGGAAGGGAAAGTGATAGGAAAGGAAAATGATTTAGGGATAGGAAAATGGGGCTTGTATTGATAGTATAATAGTGAGAGGGATGAACAATATTGGAAATGAACAAGTTTGGCACCACAATTACTTTTTAAAAGGCCAATTCAAAACCCTAGGGAAGCAATTTCAACAAGAGGATAGGGTTTATAGTTTGGCATTCAAATTCTCAAAACCAATCTTTCAAAAAACACCAAACACTGATTAATGGCAATTGCAAGATGATTTGAACTTACTTGGAGAAAATGGGACCGATTCGTTTTGAAATTTGAGAAAGATGGAAAGAAATTTTTTGTTTCGGGCCAATGCACCGTGCGCACAACCCAGTGCGTCGTGCCTGTTCTGTGTGCACCGTGACCGTTATGTGCGCTGCGACCTCCACCCAATGCGTCGCGCAAGTAAACTCATCCACAGTCCCGGCCTCCAAACACTGATTTCCCCCTCCACGATTTTCTTCAGCTTCACTCTTGTCTTTGGCATGCAAATGGATTGTTTAAACACCAAAAATATCTCATATATCATGGACTTTGATTTTTGATTTAGAAAACCCACTTTCTAATGTTGCAGACTTTGGCAGTTTTCACATAACTCTGTTTTTGTTTCCTTATTGATTTTTGGACTGATGATGAATCTCTTGTCTATTTTTTGCAGGGATAGATAGCATGGGATTTCGGCAAAGGTGACCAGGGTTGCGTTCGAAGAAATTTACAACTGAAAAAATTTTGAAAATTACATTACATTTATTACAATGGATGAAATTGACGATTTTTCTTCAAAATAGAGTTTTGAAGAAGAATCATGATCAAGCATTATAACGATGAAATTTTTGCGATGAAAACTTATTTCGAGCCTCCCTCATGTGCCTGCTAACATTATTAGACATTTTTGAAGACTAAATTAATGAAACCCTAGACCTAATGTGACCTAAAAACCCTAAAATGACTCTTTGGAAAACATGACTGCAAATGACTTTGAAATTGATTTTGATGAACAGACACAGACCAGCAGGTACATGACATGAGGGATATGAGTAAAAAGACCCTTCCGTCAGATGATCCATGCTCCTAATGGAATGCAGCTGATTGAACTGAATGAGACACCTAAAATGAAATGCAACAAGATAAATTTTGATCTCTGACGAAAGGATGAAGATACCAACTCTAACATTGGCTCCAATGGGGATGGTAGCTCCTGGGAGGTGCCAAGAACTACAGATTTCTAGGAGAGTAGGCAGTGCCTTCGTCCATTGGGCTATGGAATCCATAACTTCGAAAAATCGACCCAAGACTCTTGACTCAATTTTATTGACCGAAACTTGACTCAAACCGATTCAGTTTTGAAACTAAAATGACTGAAAAACCTAACTCGAAAAACTCAAACCAAAGCTGAAATCAATCTTCAGAATTATAGCCTTCACTTCGGGCCCCAAACTGAAGAAAAGAGCACAGCACACACTTGCAATGAAACTGAAATAAACTGGTATGTACAGTGACAATGTAAATAGCAGAAAACATCTCAGAAATGATATCGCTTGAGCAGCTGACCATTGATCGCCCTCCTGGACAATCTTCCCCATTCATCTCTTTCAGAAGAAAAGAATTCTCACCCCGATATGCAACAATTTTAAAGGGTCCTTTCTAGAGATTTTCAAACTTACCATGCTTACCCTTTTCCTCGTTTCTTGCATCCCATTTCAGCACCACTTCTTCCAGTTGAAATTTGTCCACCTTTGCTTTTCTGTCATAGATTTTCTTAATTCTCTCTTGCAGCTTGAATGTGTTTTGAAAAAATTCTTCTCTCATCTGCTGCAAATGGATCATTTGATTTATTCTTCTTTGCATATGATCATCTTCACTGCCAACTTCTTGTAGAAGTTTGACCACTGGAACTGCGAGAGAGGTGGGAAACACCGTGTCAACTCCATATACTAACTCAAAGGGGGACATGCCAATGGATTTCTTCTGACTCACCCGATCTGCCCAAAGTGCATTGACCAACTTCTTATGCCAACATTTCTTGTTTATTTCCAACAACTTTTTAATGATGTTGACCAAAGATTTGTTCGAAGACTCTGCCAATCCATTGCCTTGTGGATGATAAGCAGTTGAGTGTCCCAAAATGATGTGATACTTGTCACAAAACTCAATCATCCTTTTTGATTTGAAAGCTGCTGCGTTATCAGTGATTAACTTATTCGGGCAACCAAAACGAGATAAAATGTTATTATCAAGAAATCAAATTATTACCGAATCTGTAGCTTGCCTAGTGGGAATTGCTTCAATCCATTTCGTGAAATAATCTGTCACCGTGAGGATCCACCTATGCTGAGCTGAAGAAGCAGGATGGATCTCGCCAATGAAATCCAAACCCCATTGCTGAAAAGGAGCACTTACCTCAATGGGCTTAAGCGGAAAAGGCTGCAATTTCTTCCTCCCTTCAAAAATCAGACATTCATGACAACTTTTGACAGTCTTATACACATCAGCAAAAAGTGTCGGAAAATAATATCTCGCTCTCAAAAAAATTTTGGCCGTTGTTTTCCAAAAAAGGTGACCCCCGCAATCTCTCTTATGAAAATTCTCCATAACCCACTTTGCTTCTTCTTCCACCAAACAATTCAGCAAAACACCACCAGGATCTTTCCAATAGAGTGAATTATTCAAAATACAAAACTTAGCAGCCTTCAATTTCAGAGTTCTACTTTTGTTTCTAACCATGCCGGGCAGTGGTGACAAATTTTGAAGCACATATACAATATCTTAATACCAAGGAGAAAGCACAAAGATTTCTGATACCTGAACTGATGAAGTTTCCTCATTCTCCTTGGACATAACAGCAATGAGATTAATGTCCAAGGCATGTAAATTTGATTCAGCCATTAGCTTAGCCAACCCTTGTCCTTTGATAAGCTTTGTAGGCTTTATCTCCACATCATACTCCAACAAGGCAGCAATCCATTTGCCCCATCTCCCTTCTGGATCTGTTTGCACTAAAACATCCTTAATAGCAACATTAGGAACATAAGCAAGAATATGAGAATGCAGAATATATACCCGAAAATATTTCAACGCTTTCACTAAAGCAAGAGCTTGCTTTTCAATGATGTTATACTTTAAGGCTGCATCTCTTATGGTTCGGCTGAAAAAAGCAATTGGTTTTTCATGCTCATCTCTTTTATGCATCAATATTGCTGCCATAGTATGCTCCGAAGCAAATGAAAACAAAATAAAATCCTGAGTATAATCTAGGCTGATCAAAACCAGAGCTGAAGAAAGAACCAACTTCACTAAATTGAAAGATTTTACAGCCTCCTTGGTCCACTTCACTACGTTGTCTTTCTTAAGCATGTTTGTAATATCTCTTAGATGTTCAGCAAGATTAGGCACAAAGCGGCGTAAAAAATTCATCTTACCATTGAAAGATTGAATCTCCTTCTTATTCCGGGGAAGATCAATTTGCTGAATAGCTTCAACTCGAGCTGGGTCAATACGGATGCCATCTTTTGAGATAATATGACCAAGAATTTTGCCCTCATCCATGGCAAACAAACTCTTCTTCGGATTGAGTGACACACCATACTTTCTACATCGCTGAAAAATGATCTTCAGATGGTAAAGGTGCTCTTCATCAGAATTGGAAAAGACTGTCAGATCATCAAGATACACAACTAGAAAAACATCTTTCTCATTTGCAAATGCCATATCCATTGCGCGCTGAAATGTTGCGCCAACATTCTTCAAACCGAAAGGCATTTTAGCATAATGGAAAGTTCCCCACGGAGTGGTGAACGCTGTTTTGTCTCTATCATCCTCATGGACCAGAATTTGGTTATACCTGGAATAACCATCGAGTAGCGACATACGAGATGCTCCAACTACTCGTTGAAGTATGTGATCCATTTTGGGCAATGGATAATTGTCTTTCAAAGAAACCTTGTTCAGATTCCTAAAATCAATGCACAAACGAATCTCACCTGTCTTCTTGCATACGGGCACCAAATTTGAAATCCAATCTGAAAATATTATAGGAACAATGATACTAGCCTTGTATAATCGATTCACTTTCTTCTCAATTGAGGGCAGCAACTTCGGATTTATTCTTCTCAACTTCTGCCTGAAGGGCTTTTGATTCGGCTTGATAGGAATGGTGTGCTGAATTATGTTTGTATCATATGTCTTCAAATCTGAATAGTCCCAAGCAAATACATCGGCAAAAGAAGACAATAGACTAACATATTTTTCTTTTACCTCTGGTGGCAATGCTTTAGACAATTTCACCATATTTGGATTTTCAGCTGATCCAATGTTCACGTCTTCAACTCCCTTTTCGGTTGGCCGCAAGGTTGGTTTTCTAGCTACGTCATCTTGATCAAAAAACTCTTCTAAGGGTATTAAACCCTTAGGAAGGACATTATCTTTTAGCTGCAATACTTCCATCTGATTAATTTTCACATCAGCCTCACCATCATCATGCTCCATATCAATTGAAGTGTCTTTGAATTTGCCTTTGTTTTGCAGAAATTCATCAATATCATCATCATCTTGGAATACTTGCCAATACCTTTGATTGTCCAAGACAATTTGTTGTGTAACCAACTCAAAAAGAGAAGAAAAGAGATATAAACGCCTTAGAAATGAGCCACTTCGAGGGGGCAACCTCCAATACATTACATAAATGAACAATTCTTGGATGATACAATTCACAAAACCTCCTTTCTATATATAGGAGTCCATGGGGCCATAATGTAATCTTAGTGGGCCACAATGTAATCCTAGCCGACCTAACAATAATAATTTAAGGGCAAAATAATAACAAAATGGGGGTTACAAGGGTACAATAATAACAATAAGGGGGTTACACTAACAAAAATAAGGGGCTATACTAGTAATATAGGGACCTAACATGCCCCTCTCCTTCACAAAAGTGTTGTCCTCAACGCTTGAGTAGCTCTGGGTGCTTCTGTATAAAATTCTCATCCTCCCATGTAGAATCTTCAGTGGGTAAGTTCTTCCACTTGATGAGATACTCTCAAATTGATCGATTCCGTAGTTTTCGAGTTCTTGTTTCCATGACCGCTTCTCGTTCCAATATGATTTTTCCTTCCTCATCAAGTTCTGGCAATATTGTTTGAACTGGAATATTTTCACCTATAACCTTCTTTAAGCATGAAACATGGAAAACTGGATGTACTCGCGAAGAAGCAGGAAGCTCCAATTTGTATGCCATAGTACCAATCTTTTACAACACCTTGTAAGGACCATAGTACTTTGGTGATAATTTATTATCCTTCTTAGCTTGCTTGAGGGACATTTGTTTGTATGGTTGTAGCCATAAAAATAGCCAATCTCCTACATCAAAACTTCTCTCGCTGCGATGTTGATCTGCCTGTTGTTTCATTCGATTTTGTGCCAAATTCAGGTTATCCTTTAAGAGTTGGAGAACTTCTTGCTGATGCTCGTTGTGATCTTCCACTGCTTGAACCTTCGAATTTTCTCTTAAATATGATATGATGGATGGTGGATGATATCCATAAAGTGCCATAAATGGGGTCATTTTTGCCGCAGTATGGAAGGAAGTGTTATACCACCATTCAGCAAGAGGTAACCACTTGACCCATTGTGTTTGTTTATCAGATACAAAACAACGAAGATATCCTTCCAAACATTTATTTACTATCTCACTTTGACCATCAGATTGAGGATGATAAGATGAGCTATGAGCTAATTGAGTACCCAAACAAGAAAATAACTCCGTCCAAAAATTTCCAGTAAAAATGGGATCTCTGTCGCTCACAATAACCCTTGGCTTCCATGTAGCTTTTGAATTCTGTCCATAAATGTAGTAGCAACTGTACTTGCTTTAAATGGATGAGATAATGCACAAAAGTGTGCATACTTGGTAAGTCTATCAACTACCACCATGATGACACTCTTTCCTTCGGACTTAGGTAAACCCGTGATAAAATCCATTGAAATCTCCTCCCAACGTTGACTTGGAATGGATAAAGGTTGTAGAAGTCCTGGGGTCTTAATTGTTTCCACTTTATTCTGCTGGCAAACCAAACATTCCGCCACAAACTTTCGAATATCAGATTTAAGGCCATCCCAAAAAAATTCTTCTTCACCCTGTGGTAAGTTTTTAAAAATCCTGAGTGTCCTCCTAAAGGAGAAGTGTGCAATTCCAGAAGAATCTGTTGTTTTAGTTGGGAATTCTTACAAAGATATAAGCCATCTTTGTACCATAAGGAATCATTTTTCCAACTAAATGTATCAGATGTACTAGGATCTTGCTGCAACTTTTGAATGAGTATCCATACATCTTTGTCCTTCTTCCATTCATCTCTTGCTTCAGTTATCCAATCTGGTTGGATAATAGAAATAGCACAAAGCAATGCTTCCACCTCTTCATTCTTTCTTGAGAGTGCATCTGCAACAACATTCAGCTTTCCTTTTTTGTAGATTATTTCAAAGTCGTAACCCAACATCTTTGTGACCCATTTTTGCTGTTCTTCTGACGATAGTCTTTGTTCCAAAAAGTGTTTAAGACTATCATGATCAGTTTTTTCCTTGAAGTGTCTTCCCATTAGGTAAGTTCGCCATTTCTTTAGTGCATGTAGTATTGCTAACATTTCCTTCTCATAAATAGGTTTCTGTAAATACTTTCCTTTGATTGGACGACTTTCAAAAGCAATGGCTCTTCCTTCCTGCATTAAAACTGCACCAATTCCATTTCCTGAGGCATCACATTCCACAATAAAGGTTTTTGTGAAGTCTGGTGTAGCTAAGACCGGTGCTAGGCACATTGCCTCTTAAGACGTTCAAAGGCCTTAGTTGCTTCAGGAGTCCATGAAAATGCATCTTTCTTCAATAATGTTGTTAGAGGTGCTGCTATTCTCCCATAATTCTTAACAAACTTGCGATAATACCCTGTTAACCCGAGAAATCCTCGCAACTGATTTATGGTTGTGGGGAATTTCCATTCCTTAAATGGCTTTAATTTTGTTAGGGTCTACTTTAACACCCTCGTGAGATACAATATGACCCAGATATTCCACCTCTTGTACTTCAAAGAAACATTTGGATTTTTTTGCATATAATTGTTTCTCCTGCAATAGTTTGAGCACCCTGTCAACATGTTCAACATGATCCTTCCAAGACCTGCTGTAGAATAGTATATCATCAAAAATACTAGCACAAATGTTCTAAGGAAGGGTTTGAAAATGGAATTCATCAACCCTTGAAATGTAGAAGGTGCATTGGTAAGGCCAAAAGGCATGACCAAAAATTCATAATGACCCTCATGAGTTCGAAATGCCGTTTTTGGAATATCTTCAGTCTTCATTCTAATTTGATGATATCCTAAACGAAGATCCAACTTGGTAAAATAAATTGCTCCATGTAATTCATCCAATAATTCATCAATCAAAGGAATGGGAAATTTGTCTTTAATGGTGAGCTTATTGAGCTCCCTATAATCTGGACACATTCGCCATGATCCATCATTCTTGTGTACCAATACTACAGGAGCAGAGAAAGAACTTTGACTAGGTTGAATTATACCCGCCTCTAACATTTCTGCAATCATACGTTCAATTTCGCTCTTTTGGAAGCAAGGATATCTATAAGGCCTGATGTTTGGAGGAACACTTCCTGGAATCAAATGAATAGCATGATCATGATCACGAATAGGTGGGAGTCCTTTGGGAGTTTCAACACCTTGGAATGATTGTCCAAGACTTGTTGGAGATCTGCAGAAATAGATGATTTTGATGTTGGAACTTCTAGTGAGCATAATTGTGCAATTACGCCTCGTTGTTCTTTCTTTAGAAGCTTTGTCATGACATTAGAGCTTATTATCTTTCCCGGCTTCCCCGCAATACCCCGTAATTCGACTTCCTTTCCTTCTGAAAAAAATTTCAAGAAAAGTTCTTGAAAATTAAAAGCTATCGTCCCCAAAGATTGTATCCATTGTACTCCTAGTACAACATCAGCACCTCCCATAGGAATGGAAAGCATTGGACTAGTCAATACATATTCCCCCATGGTTAGCTTGATATTATGGCATTTTCCAGAGCAATTTATAGTTCCTCCATTTGCAACTATCACTTGACATTCTGGTGCTGGGTATAGGAAACAATTTAATTCCTTGGCTACCTTACAATGAATAAAATTATGGGTGCTACCTGAATCAATCAACACTATTGCCTTTTTCTTCTTGATATGTCCTTCTATCTTGAGAGTTTGAGGAGTGGTAATTCCCGCCAGTGCATTACATGATATGGTCAGATTCATTTCTTCCTCTTCTAGGGCTGGTTCCTGGTGTATATCCTCTTCTTGTTCATTTTCTTCTTCCTCTTCACAATCTATGTAAAATAATTTCTTCTCAACACACTTATGACCTTTAGTGTATTTGCTATCACAACTGTAGCAAAGCCCTTTTTCTCTTTTTTCTTCCAATTGTTGTGGTGTCAACCTTGTAGGTTGTGGAAATCTAGACGTAGCAACACTTCCTTCTTTATAGAATTGAGTGGTAGGCTTTCTTGTCGCCATAATTTTACATTCAACTTTTCTTGCCAACCTGAATGCCTTCTCCAATGAATCAGGTTCCAAAACGCGAACTTCATGTTGGATGTTATCCTTTAAAGTGCCTAGGAAGAGATCAATCCTGTGTTCCTCTGTAAGATCAGTTACCCTTATATTCAATTTTTGGAAGTCCTCAATGTGCTGCCCCACTAAACCCTTTTGTTTGAGATTTATCAATTGGGTAAAGAAGGTGTTGCTCTTTGTATCCTCATAATGTGCTATCATTTCCTCCGTAAAAATTGACCAAGTGACAATTTTTTTACGGGAGAAAAGCCATTGATACCATACAAATGTATTTTGTTCTAAATGTAAAGTTGCAATGCGTACCTTTTGCGTGTTTTGCACGTTATGGAGATCAAAATATTGCTCCATCTGTAGTATCCATGTTACAGGATCCTTTCCATCAAACTTCCTCATATCCATTTTTGGAATATGGTGGTTCTTTCCAACATTCGAGTTTATGGAATCATGATTAACATTTATTTTGTTCTCATCAGGAGGTTCTTCTCCTATATTTCCGCCATTAGGAATCATTTCTGGTTTTAAGCTTGTCATCAAGCCTTCCATGTATGCTTTTAGATCATTATTCATGTCATCCATATTAGCTTCCATGCCGACTTCCATGCCATCCAACTTAGCTTCCAAACCATTCATCTTAGTTTCCACGCCTTTCTTCAAAACTTCCATTTCAATTTTTGTTGTTCTTTGCGAGAGCGAAATTTGTTGCATTTGCTCTTGTAATTTTGACATGTCATGTTGCCATTCTTCATCTTCATGAGTAATAGTAGAGCCTTCTAAAGGCTTAATGGGTGTTGAATTCCTTTTAGGGGCCATTTCAGACTCCAATATTGATATCTATTCTACAATAGGCCCTTGCAATCAATTCAACTTGATTCTTCAAACAAGACTTATGCAATTCGGAAAAAAAAATACACACCTTTTACTAGCTTTGAGGAGCTCGATATTGAAATTGTATTATCTCTGTGCTTGAAAATCTTCGATATCTGAAATTCAGCCCTGTAGTAGCCCTCGGAAGTTTATTTCAAATGCCACAGGTCTGACTTGATTTTGATGCTCCTTATAGCGCAAATTCCACGATGACCTGTTTATGAGCCTGAAAAAATACCTAACTTCCACAGATGATATCTCCTCAAATATTGCGAACCAAGATCTGAACTTTTTAGACAACCTTTCCCTAAGATTTCAGCTTCTGCACCCTAACAATTTCAGCTTTGAAGCTTCGTAGAAAAAAAGTTATAGCGAAAATGCCACGATGACCTGTTTGGAGCAAATAAAACCCTCAAGAATCCCAAAGCTCGATACCAAATGTTGTGTAACCAACTCAAAATAGAGAAGAAAAGAGATATAAACGCCTTAGAAATGAGCCACTTCGAGGGGAAAACCTCCAATACATTACATAAATGAACAATTCTTGGATGATACAATTCACAAAACCTCCTTTCTATATATAGGAGTCCATGGGGCCATAATGTAATCCTAGTGGGCCATAATGTAATCCTAGCCGACCTAACAATAATAATTTAAGGGCACAATAATAACAAAATGGGGGTTACAAGGGTACAATAATAACAATAAGGGGTTTACACTAACAATAATAAGGGGCTACACTAGTGATATAGGGACCTAACACAATTGGACGATGTTTCACATGAATTTCAAATTTGTTACTTGAGTTCATCGGAATCTTCAAATTACTTGCTGCCTTTGCAAGTGCATCTGCAATACCATTCTGAATACGAGGGACACAAGTCAAAGTATAGTCTGAAAACAATTTCAAGATATCAAGAACAACATTTCGGTAAGCCCGCATTCGAGGATGCTTAGCTTGGTATTCACCTTTCACTTGCTTAATTACCAACTTGAAGTCGCCATACACTACAATCCTCTTAGCATTCAACTTTCTAAGAATTTTCAGACCAGCAATCAAAGCTTCATATTCTGCCTCATTATTCGAACAATCAAATGCTAATTTATAAGAGCAGACCCTTACATTACTTGGTACCTTGTTTGGGGCGGAAAAAGGGCTGCGTACCCAAATACCAATTCCAGCACCATCACTTCCTACTGCACCATCAAAATCCATGGTCCACAAACCATCTTCATCTTCTTCCAAGTGCTGAAATTCTGTTTGCTTTTTTATTTCTGCTTGTTGTCCATCAACTTTCTACTGCTGTCGGAAGGTTGATTGCTCAGCGGAACTCTCAATTTCTCGTCTCTCTTTCTTCAAAACCTCTCTAAAATTTTATTTGATCTCCGGAATGTCTTCTGCTTCAACTAAATGACTATTTACATCAGTGAAACTATATGAATACAAAACAAGAGACTCTAAATCTGTATGTACATAATTACTAGGATGATTTACCGGTTTCTACTTGCTGGTGATCATATACTTCATCTTTTTCTCCCGATATAATCTTCTCATCTGACCAAACACAGGAATGGTAGCATAGGAGAAATCAAGCTACAATGTTCCCTTTAGTTTCGCTCCCCAAGATCTGGAAAGAGGCATGCCAAATCTAGGAAGAATATCCGCCACAACCACATCCATCAAAACATTCTTAGTTGGAATCTGATCTAAACTAACCACCAAATCTTTGATAAGCCCAATGCATCTTACTCTACTAGAATCAAAAGAATAAATATCATGATACTTCCTAGTGATGTCCAATCCCAATTTCTCCATGATTACTCTCGGCATGAGATTATGAGATGCTCCGGAATCAAGTATGGCATTATGTAACACAAAATAATGCAATCTAAGGCTGATATAAAAAGGAGGCACATCACTATCTGGAGACTCACCATCCAATGCTGGTCCAAATATCAACTCAGGTTGATCATCTTCCACATTCACCATATCAGACATTGGATCGAAATTCAAAATTTTAGATACTTGACCCTTGTAGCTGCTATTTTTCATCAACTCAGTCAAAGGAATGGAAACTTTTAACTTATCAATTTCACTCTCTAAGTTAAAGACTGAAGTTTTTTCTACCTCTTTGGCTAGATCATCCTTCTTTTCAGCTTTCTCCCTCAATACAATTGGCTGATTAGATCTTTCATTTGTTGATGGAGACTTGTTAGTAGCGGGATCAACTACCTCTTTTCCCTTCTTCTGTGCAATGGGTGCATCATTCTTTGGTGCTGAAACTTCCTTTATTTTTTGGATTGGGTTGATAGGGACATATCTATTTCTAAGTGAATATTGACACTGCTGGGTGGACAAAGCATTCATATAACCTCTCTAATACTCATTCGACTCTTCTTCAAGAGCTGCCTCATTTGCCAAGATAAAATCCTCATCCTTTTGTACAGCTGAGTTTTCTACATACTCCTCATCTTTAGTGATAAAGGTTGGCATATCATCAGGTGTAAAGAAGTGATTTTATTCTCCTATTACATTATCTTCATCATCTGATTCTGGACGAACAAAATTCTGCTGTAAAGGTGTCTTTACCTGCTGCTGTATTGCTGGTGGTTCTTGTGCTCGCTGCTCTCGTTGTTTGATCCTAAATTGTGGTTGTTGCTGGCCCCAGAAGTTAGGATTTCTGATCTGCGGTTCAGGCTTATCAAGTGTTAATCTTTCAATCATCTTTTCCGCCTTGCGAAGTACCTGATCTGAAGTAGAAGCTTCTTCATTTATTGCGACTTTCTTTTCAGATCTCAATCTAGCTCTCTTGTCATTCAAATTAGCTTCAACACTTATTGCAATTTTCTGCATGTCCTCCAAAGTGGCCGGATCTCTTTCTCTCAATTGATAGGCCATGTCCGCATCAAAACCATCCGGAAACTTAAGCAAAGCCGACTTCCTAGATGGCCTTAAATCATCGGGAATTGCATTGTAAACCGCATTGAATCTAATACAATAATCTTGGACTGATTCACCTACATTGCGCTTGATCTTGGTATATTCAGAAGTGATCTGAAGAGGATCTTTCTTTACTTCCCACCAATCCAAAAATTGTCTCTGGAGCTCAACCAATGTAGCAATACTTCTAGGCTGCAAAGCTCTGAACCACTTTCTTACTTCACCTCCAAAAGTTTGCACAAATAATCTCATGGTCACATTTTCTACATCAATTTCATGATGATCAAAGAAATTTTCCATTCTATCAATATGTTGCTGAGCAGTGACACTTTGAGGAGTGCCATCAAACAATGGGATTTTACTTTGATAATCAGCGGGCATGGCATCCAAGTTTTGAGGCAAGACAAGGGGTGCCAATCTGGCAGCCATTGCTCTCGGTGGATTTATAACCGGTTTTGGGGAAATAGGCAGAGTAGGAGTAGTAGATGTATGAGGTGTATGTGGTGTGGATGGAGTCGATACTACTGCAGATTTTTTATCAGAAATATATGGTTGTACGAGAATAGTAGGAATGAAAGGAGGCTCGGTAGGAACTTGTTAATCAAATGTGACTGGTGATGGCCCAAGAGTTTCAGATGCAGACTCTATGAATTCAGGAATGTTTGTTTCCACAATGGAGTTTTGAATATTCAAAATGTAACTGTCAATGGATCTATTAGCCTGTTCAATTTCAAGATACTTGATAAACTCGGGATTTATGACAGTAGAACCAATAGCACTTTCAGACTTAGTCTCAAACAACGACAACTCAAATTGTTCATCAAACTCAATATCTTCAAGGTATTCAAACATAGCGGGACATGAATGAGATTTGAAAAGAGGAATCATAGGTCTTTCTCGACGAAGGATTCTTGAAATCAGATTGGGACTCTCATACACTGGAGGTGGATCTGGATCTGGATTTTCTCTGGTATGTCTTCTGGAAGCCAGTGTGTTAAATTATTTTCAAAAATCAAAGGGACAAAACCAACTTGTTCAGCCTAACAAATTCTAGACTCATCACCCAAAAGTCTAGAACGATCTGATGTACTGGGAGCAATTTACAAGTCAAGTGTCACATTTACAAACTAGACCGGAGATTGACTGAAGCAGCATTTATCTACTTTCGCTAATGCAAAGCAAGAGCATTTCGAAGGCTACCTGGCATAACTTCAGGCTCCGTCTATAGCTTATAAAACAAATAACACCAACAAGAAAACCATTTATTCCCCAGTATGGTCGCCACTATGTTATTGCCTAAATCTACCTCAGGCTGAAAAAAGGCAGAGTTCAGGGTAACATCAAACCACGCTCAGTCTGGTAGATAGCCCTACCAGAATAGGAGAGGGCTCTCTCCGGGTCAATCTCAACAAAAATAATAAATAGGGCTTGAGATGACTTAAGATAAAATCTGATTTTAGGCTAGGTATATAAGTAAAAGGATTTTATTTTGATTTTGGGGGTTCTGTTGGAAACAAAGGGAAAGGCAGTTTTGGGTTCGAGGAAGAGGCCTAGTTTTTGCAGAGTTCTGAATGGGGCAAGGAAGGCAATTGTTTTGATGCTTTGTATTGACTGAGTGGATAGTTCAGAATAGTGAGGAGCTGAAGAGGGTAAGAGGCTTTCAAGAATCCTCTTCAAACAGATGAAAACATGGAAAATTAAACAAAACTGAAGGCAGAGCAAAGCAAGCTAATGAATTCCACCTTTATCACTCATTTGTTTAATTTAAGAAGAAAGGAGAAGGGAAATGATACACATAAACATCAGTGAACTTAAAATTACATAGAGAAAAACACCATCAAAACACAGAGCCACATGGATCCCAAAGAGTGCTGCAAACCCTGGTCTATTCCTTTGCCAAAATTGGAGAGATGAAATGTAAAATGAAGTGCCAAGCAATCCCAAGTGTCAGCCACAATATTTGAAGAACTACATAGATATGAACAAGCCTAACTCATTCCCATGCCTCTGGGGGTCAAACTCATCATTCTAGGAAGGCCTGTTTCAACCATATCTAAACCGAGAACTAGAAAATAGGCAATGAAACAACTTGCCTTTATATGATAGGAAACTGATTCATTCACTTACATTTCACTTTTTGGTGAATGAATCCACTAATATGAGTAAAAATGTGCCAAAATTACATCATGGTAATGAAATTACATCAAGGTACATCAAGAGTTACATGAAAAAGTCAAACTAGCCAAAACTAGGCGAAAATCTCAGCTGCTGAGTGAAAAATAGGCCAAATGTTTCTATGCGCTGCGCTTGAAATCTCTATGCATAGCACAAGTTTGAGGCTGATTTGGAGAGCCTTCCCGAAGTCCAAATTGAGTGCAGGATAGCTCGTTGGAAAGCCCTACCTGTCTACTTTCCAACCCAAGTGGAATTTCTGGATTTGGTTTCCATTTACTCCTCCAAAAATCAAATCTCCCAACACTGCTTCCCGTGTGTGCAAAAGGTGGCAGAAAGACCATTTTTAGGGTGTTTTTGACCCTTTAGGAAACCCAGAACTTGATGAAATACTTAGGTAATCCATAGGCGTGCATAAATTTTGATGAAAAATCTAGAAATGCAAAGTTTTCCTCCATAAGAGCTGCCAATTATAAGCGCGCGCCGAGTGGCACTATGCGTCGGGCAGGAAAATCTGTGTTTAGGCCCAAAAATTCAAAATTGACAAATTTTTTGCCAAATTACTTGAAATTTGGGCTGAATTACCAACATCAAAGACTATGCTGGGCCAAAGAAGCTTCGACCAAAATTTGGAGTCTATCATGCCTTTTACGACGCTTTATTGCCCTCCTTAGCCTTGCCTTCAGGATTTTGATCCTTGCTTTGCAAACATGATTTCGTGCCCAATAGTGGTTCTTCATGTTCCTGAGCATGTTCTTTTCCTTGTTTTCCTTCTCCAACAGCTTCTCAAGATGAATATTGACCCTCTCAAGCCAAGTCTCTCTATCCGCTTCAATCTCACGCTCAATGGATGTCATCTCATCTTGACTTCTTCGAGCAGCTTACCGGTTCTCACGGATGTTTTGCAACTCCATGATTGTCTACTGATCCTCCAAATATTTTTTCTGCTACTCTAGGTAGTTTATGATCCATTGGGCTCTCTGCAACTTGTCGGTCAAGGTGTCAATCTCCGCCTTCTGCTCCTGAATGATCTCTCCCAACTTTGAGCTTGGAGAGCTCAAATCCTCATTAATCAATATGAAATCAGTATCCTGACCTCCTGAAGGGCCTTCATCCTGCATAGGCCTCTTTCCTCTGTCCTATACCTGTGCTGCTGATGACGGCAACGAGACCCCTTCCACCCTGGGTGGAGATATTACTCGTCAGGCTGCTGCAAATAATAGTCTAGTGCCTCTCTGATAAGTAATAAACACTGGCGCACTGATAGGCTCTGTCTCGTGACCTTCAGGCTGATGTGAAGGTTCACCTGGCTCATGAACAACCTCTGGAGGAACCTGAGGTGCTGTGAAGAAATCACGGGAAATGAAATCCTCCCATGAAATGCCCTGCAATCCAAGCTTATGTACAACAACAATCTTGATGAGTGCATAGTGATAAATACTGTTGTACTGCTGCTCGGGAGTTTTCTTTTGCACAAGCATGGTCATCCTCTCGATATTTCGACACATGAAATAAGGAATGTTCATCATCCTCACTCTAGTGAAATGCATCAATAATCTGATGTGGTAGGCATAAAGGCGTGAGAACCGGCCCTCACAATTGAAGTATCTGATAATAAGTTTCATCAAAGGCGCATAGGATTCCTTTAGGAACCGGAATGGGAATACCCTGCTGAGATGTCTCACACAGCTAGGCCTGATGTATGGTTCGTAATGCACTCTGTCCACCTGCTGTCTTTTGTTCCACTGTTCACGCACATTCGGTATTCCGGTTGCTTGAGAGATGGTTTCCGGTGTCAAAGTGAAATTTACACCAGCAAGAGTTACCTGACCATCATGCAAATGCAATACAAACAAATGAGCTAACTCCTGATGATGCTGAATCCTAGCAATCATCTCACAATACTGATAGCATGACTGCTCTCTAAAACATGCCATGGCAAGTAGGCAGGCCTACAATTGAGTCAATGAGGCGGGCTCTTCTCTCACATGTTTTCCACCTTTACGAGGCCTTCTGGGTGCATGTAGCTTAGTGGTAGAATCACTATCTCTGTCATATGATGTATCAATGTCTATCTCCATGGTGTTTCAAGGTCTATGTTTGGCTTGTTAAAAATGAGAATTTGGTGCTTTGTCTTAGTTGCCAAATATGTGCCAAAGGGAAGGGACTGTGGGAAAAATAGGACAGTGGGGATAATGAACTTCAATCAAGTGATATCAGAGGTGTAGGGACAACCACTTGACTGTTTGGGGAACTTGGGGTTTTGGGAATTTTTTACAAATAAAATGGGAAGGGAAAGTGATAGGAAAGGAAAATGATTTAGGGATAGGAAAATGGGGCTTGTATTGATAGTATAACAGTGAGAGGGATGAACAATATGGGAAATGAATAAGTTTGGAACCACAATTACTTTTTAAAAGGTCAATTTAAAAACCCTAGGGAAGCAATTTCAACAAGAGGATAGGGTTTATAGTTTGGCATTCAAATTCTCAAAACCAATCTTTCAAACAACACCAAACACTGATTAATGGCAATTGCAAGATGATTTGAACTTACTTGGAGCAAATGGGACAGATTCGTTTTGAAATTTGAGAAAGATGGAAAGAAATTTTTTGTTTCAGGCCATTACACCGCGTGCACAACCCAGTGCGCCACACCAGTTCAAACTTGCATGGATAAAAACGACCCTATGCGCCGCGACCGTTATGTGCGCGGCGACCTCCACCCAATGCGCCGCGCAGGTAAACTCACCCACAGTCCCGGCCTCCAAACACTGATTTCGCCCTCCACGATTTTCTTCGGCTTCACTCTTGTCTTTGGCATGCAAATGGATTGTTTAAAGACCAAAAATATCTCATATATCATGGACTTTGATTTTTGATTTAGAAAACCCACTTTCTAATGTTGCAGACTTTGGTAGTTTTCACATAACTCTGTTTTTGTTTCCTTATTGCTGATGATGAATCTCTTGTCTATTTTTTGCAGGGATAGCTGGCATGGGATTTCGGCAAAGGTGACCAGGGCTGCGCCTGAAGAAATTTACAACTGAAAAACTTTTGAAAATTACATTACATTTATTACAAAGGATGAAATTGACGATTTTTCTTCAAAACAGAGTTTTGAAGAAGAATCATGATCAAGCATTATAACGATGAAATTTTTGCGATGAAAACTTATTTCGAGCCTCCCTCATGTGCCTGCTGACATTATTAGACATTTTTGAAGACTAAATTAACGAAACCCTAGACCTAATGTGACCTAAAAAGCCTAAAATGACTCTTTGGCAAACATGACTGCAAATGAATTTGAAATTGATTTTGATGAACAGACACGGACCAGCAGGTACATGACATGAGGGATATGAGTAAAAAGACCCTTCCGTCAGATGATCCATGCTCCCAATGGAATGAAGCTAACTGAACTGAATGAGACACCTAAAATGAAATGCAACAAGAGAAATTTTGATCTTTGACGGAGGGATGAAGATACCGACTCTAACACGAGCTTCATTAATGTATCCCCCTAACTATCAATATGATTATTTCCTATATATCATCGCGGCCGAATCGACCATTGCTATGGTATTGGTCCAAGTAGAAAATGGAATTGAACATCTGATCTATTATTTGAGTCGTAATCTCAATGATACGGAAGTTAAGTATTCATACGTAGAAAAGCTTGCCTTGGCAACTGTTCAAGCTGTCCAAAGATTTCACCATTATATCCTGCTCCAAAAAACCACTATCGTTTCGGATTGCAACCCCATGACTTATATCTTATCACGTCAATTACTTGGGGGAAAATATTCAAAATGGATTGTCATTTTGCAGGAATTTGATTTGGAATTCATCAAATCCAAGTCAAAGAAGTCTTTGGTTTTGGCTGAGCTTCTCTGTGACCTTCCTTCTGATAGTACTGCAACTATGTCAGAACCATCAATTCCTGACGAGTCTTTGTTTCTAATCGGATCATCTGATCCTTGGTATGGAGATCTCATCATTTCTCTCCAAACTTAAACTTTTCAACCTAATACCTCTTTCTCTGAAGAACGACGTATTTGATACCAAGCCAAAGATTATCTGATCGTCGGCGATACACTTTATCATCGTGGTGTCGATACCATTTTAAGGAGGTGCCTCACTCATGAGGAGGCCGAAAAAGTGTTAAATGATTGTCATGTTGGGGCTTGTGGTGGACATTTATCTGGTTATGCTACCACGTAGAAGATACTCCGCGCTGGTTAATTTTGGCCTACTATTTTTCGAGATTGCATCCTCATGGTCAGAAGTAATCATGCGTGCCAGATTTTTTATCATAAAATCCGCAAACCACCAACGCCAATGCATCCTGTTGTCTCTGTGGGACCATTTTCGAAATGGGGTATTGCCTTCATGACCTGTAACCCTCGTTCATCTAGAGGGCACGGTTATATTATTGTCGCATTCGACTATTTTACCAAATGGGCCAAAGCGATGCCTACATTCAACAACACAGGACATACAACTGCATTGTTTTTCTTTAATTATGTTATCACACGGTTTGGGGTCCCACAGGCTACAGTTATAGATCATGGAAGCATTTTCGCAATCACATGATGAATGAATTGACTGCCAAGTTAGGATTGTCACATGATAATTCTACTCCTTATTATCCATAATCAAATGGACAAGTTGAATTTATCAGCAAGATTCTTAAACTTATGCTTCAACGAATGATAGGAGTTCGTAAAAGAAATTGGAATTTGATCTTGTACTCTGCCTTGTGGTCGTAACGAACCTCGGTGAGAAACACAACTGGATTTACTCATTTTCAATTGGTGTATGGTCTAGAAGCTATCTTACCAATCCAATGTGAAATACCATCGTTAAAACTCGAAATCGACTTGTTACCTAACACTTCAGAAGAATAAGCATGTCTCCTTAACCTCATCCATCTTGATGAAACGCGTCGTGAAGCCCAATTGGCCAACGAAATGCATAAGAGACGTATAAAGGCGTAATACGACAAAAATTTCCAGCCTCGCATTTTCTCAGAGGGCGACTTGGTCCTTCTTTATGATCAAGAAGCTGATGTAATAGGTACAGGAAAGTTTGAGCCATTATGTCATGGCCCCTATATTGTCAAAAGAGTTATTGCTAAGGGTGCCTATGAGTTGGTTGATTATGATGGAATTCCATTGGCACAACCTAGAAATGGGTTGTATTTGAAACGTTACTATGCTTAATCATGAGCGCAATAATTTTTTGTATTATATTGTATATATATGTTGTTGATTTGCATTCACTATCTTAATTTGTTTTTAGAGTTTTCTTGACGTTAATAATCCGCTTTACATTTCATCGCAGATGTCTGAATCTTCGAAAGCCTTTGTTGGATATGCTGATGGTGCTAGTCGTAGTACACAAAATATATCCTTTGCAGCGTGGGCCATTTTATTCAATTGTTCCTTTATCTGAGAAAGAACAGCTTCAGACTACTTGAAGACTGTTGGCTCTATACACTATAGTACGTACTACATATACGATCTATTCGCTACATCTAGTGTAAAAGTGTCAGCAAGTTTTGCGATCGTGAAAAGGATAGTTCTCAAGGGAAAATATCTAACATCTCGGATGCCTATCTTTCCATCTTTGCTTGGCTCTGCCCCTGGATAACAATGTTACAAAACATAATCCCTCACTGTCTCTCCTCCAACAATAGACCCTGAGAGTGAAATGGGCAAACCTCTCCTCGGAAAACCTGTAAGAAAGTACACATCCTTGACTGTTATGGGAACCACTTGGTTCTTAATATGAAATTCCTCAATAGCTGGATCCCATGCTCAAACTAAGAACTCCAATAGTTATATTTTTTGCCTGATCACTGAAAATTTGAAGTACTTAAGCAGTCCACAATCTCTTAGGGCTCGTACTATACCCGGATCATTTAAGGCAATCATATCCTGTTCTCCATGTTCTCTTTCCCTCCAGGTAATCATCATTGTAATATGATGGAAACCTGAAATACAACCATAAGATCCATTAGATTCCAATCAATGCAAAAAACTAGGCAAATTTTGGGCATAATGTGAGAAATAAAAATCTAGATTGCGCCCAACAGACTCCCTAAAAAGAGACAGTAAGTTGTGTATGCAAGAAACCTTCACTGTACTTGCTATGCAACGCAGGTTTCGACATTCAGGGGTGCGTTGCCCTCTTTTTGGGCAGAATTTACCCTAGGGGCCTCAAAACCCTGAAAATTTGCAGAAATTGGAAATGAAATGAATACTAAAGGGAAGAGGAGGTTTATATCACTAACCTGGATTAAACGGCAACGAAAACCATCCATAGAAACGATCACAATCATCAGCTGAAGTTCGGGGGAAAAATTAGGTTCAGAGCTCCAAAATGCAAATGGTAACTATGGAATGGTAAAAATGAATAGTGAAACTACTTTTAATAGTCATTTAACTATTTGCAAATTGAATTTATTGCTATGGCTATAGTTTTATTATGTTTTTATCATGAAACATGTATTTTTAATCCATTTGATGTTGTTCTAAACAGGTCTTACAAATGATGAACAGATTAGTCGTGCAGTTTTATTTCAAGAATGATTTGACCACAAAGCATACTTTTTCTCCTTATTTTTCGAGCTTTGTTAAAAAATAAAAAGGATTTGAAGTACACTTTTATCTCTTTTTCGAGTTTCGATAACATCGAAAAAGGAATCCCAGTGAAGTCTTCTTTCAGCGTTTTTCAGACTCCGATAATGTGAAAAGATTGCTGAGCACTTGTATTTTCGAGCTCGTAAAAATAAATGAATTGATATCTACTCAGTATAAGTTTAACCCTTTTCTAGGTTGAGATAGATTATTTACGAAAAAGGAATACCTTGGTTAAACATGACCAAATAGGTTCTCTCAGATATCATTTTACACTTTTTCGAATTTAAGCAACAAATTTATGAAAAAGTATTTTTGGAGTTTTCTTTTGTCCTCTTTTTCAAACTCTCTAAATATGAAAAAGGACCTAGCTATCACTTTCGTTAAGCTCGTTAAAACATAAAATAGCGACGGTCTTGTCGATCATGGCAAGAATCGAGTTTCATTCATCGCTATACTCATTAAATTGTTAAATAGCGATACTTTATTCGCCCGAAGGGTTGAATTATAGATCAAGAAAATGTTATCCTCCTCAAGCTTGTTAAAAAATAAAGAGGTACTGGTCGACAAATGACCGGAAAAAATTTGGGAAAAGTGAGTAAAATTCTTTATGGTAGCAAGTTGCTCTTGAACATGACACTTCCTTCACTCCATGTCCATGACTGTTTGGGTTGGTTAATCATATTGACGGTTCATTCATACCTTCACTTCGGTTTTGGGTCAATGCTGCCAAATCATCTCAATGTCGCTGATATGTTCAAGAGAATTCATCCAGTGAATAACTCATCCTTCTACAATACTCATAAACCATTATTCTCATGACCGTCATCCCTAAAGATTTCTATATCAATTCATACCCTTGTCTCCGAAATCAGTAACTCCCGTTTCGCAATTAGGTGACTTCTTGTCGACAACAAATTATTATCCAGGAAGTTCACTTAGAAACATTAGATTCTAGTACCATGAGGCTTGTTACAACATCGACAAGATCCTCGCTTCCAGACTTTTGACTGAAAGATTTTTTTTGGCGTTCGACATCAAATCATCTATTCATGCCTTACAATATGTACTGCAGTACCTTGAGGGCCATTGACATCAATGGTGGTTCTCTCGCGTTTGTTAACAACTCACATCATTGGCTGGTAATCAAACAATGTCTTTCCATGTTCGACGACAAATCATATATTCGCATGGCTAGACTTGTACTCGAATGATCGAGTGAATGAGATAAGAAGACCCTGGATCAAGTTTCAGCCATTCAGGCTACGATTTTAGGATTGTTGTACACATCATCTATACGGTGACTTTACATACACATCGTCATCCAAACATGGGCCTATATCTATAGGCATGTCTGTATTGGGCAACATTCCAATGTAGACGACTTTCTGAATTATGTACATGTTATTAGATTGTTTATGTGCTGAACATGGGAATGCCTACCCTCAGCAATTATGATCAAGAGGATATATCATGATGTAATGTATTGTAAGATTGATGCAGGTCGCCACTCCGCTTCATCTCCAGCCCATCATAGTGTAAAGCATATCAATCAAAATACTGTTGTTATTATTCTCACTTCATGCTTTAGGGGGCAATTGTTATAGGTCAATTTGGGCATCGTTCCCAATGACCTGGTTAACTGGGAATCATCTCCAGGACCAATGTATAGGGTCTACCATCCCCTAATATTTCAGATGCTACATGCCCTAAGACAAAGAACAAGACAAATCAATCAAAGAATTTCATCTGCAAAGGTTTCCAAAGTTTGAATTTTATAATATATCATATGAGAGCTCATCAACATTGCCTCTAAAGGGACTAAGTGTGTTGCATATGCAGGTAGCCCTATGCAAGGCTACTTTGCAAAGCACTTCTCGACATTCATGGGTGCGTTGATCACATTGGGAGAAAAATTCTCATTGTTCCGGAATCTCCACTTGGCCAGTGCCTTCTAGAAGAGTTCACATGTGTCAAAGTTCGAATCCATGTGTCCATTTGACATCTACAAGATTAGGAACATGTCTTGCCTATTATTGGAAATTCATTGATTGTGAAACTACCTTAAGCTCCTCTATAAATTGAGCACAGATATTAGTGTTTGATAAGGAAGAATTTGTGTTGAGAAATGCTGGTGGAATTTCAATTGAGGAGATTGATTTGAGTGATGGGGCTGGGATGCTGCTGGAGATGGTGACACTAAATCAATCACTGGTTTGTAACCTCCCCTTCTATCATCAATAAATATTACTGCTTATTTTTCCCTATATGCATCTATATAAGCTTTGATTTTCAATATTTTGATTTCTTAGTTGATGTATATGGTTTATTCTTTATTGATTTAGCTAAATAACTTGAATAGACATCTGTATTATTGCTATATCTTGTTGTTTAGTGTTCATTCTTGCAGGAAATATTTTGCACAACAGGCTGGAATTTGAAGCTACAACAAAGCGACAGAAGGAGACTTTGGAAGCACTTGGATCCCAAGTAGGTTCCTTATTTCATTCCGTGTGTCTGTTTACAGTTAGGAAAGATAGTTGTAAAGTCTTTGACCTGTTGTTCTAGATTAGCACCTATCTAGGGAAGAATGATTTATCCATAATTCATAATTATGCATAACAATATGATTACCTTGACACAAAGTTGCATAAACATCTTTGAAATCTTCATATTTAGCATAATGTTCAACATAGCTCTCATGCATGATTGAATTATTCTTAAGAACGACATATGCACTAAAAATAGGTCTTGATAACATATCAACAGATTTGTTGTATATACCTTTCTTATACTTGATTACCAAATGAAATTGCTGTAGAAGTCCCATCCACCTGAAATGTCTGGCTTGTTGTAGCTTGGTTTATGATTGTAAATATTGAAAAGGTTGATGGTCATTATGAATAATCATTTCCTTACCCATCAAATAATGCTTCCATTTCTTCATGCTTTGTACCAAAGCATACAACTCTTAATCATAAGTTGGATAGTTAAATACTACATCGGTAAAGGTTTCATAATGATGAAAAATAGGCTTACCATGTTGCATCAAAACTTCTACCATGGCATAATCACTTGCATCGATTTGAATCTCATATGGATGCCTAAGATCTGGAAGTGCAAGGACTAGTGTTGTACTGATTTTATTTTAAAATGTATCAAATGATTTTTGTTGGTTGCCTCCCCACTGAAAGAAATGCTTCACACTTTTCAAAGCATGTAGTGGAGCTGCAATAGATGACAAGTTAGTAATCAACTTTCTCCAATATTGGAATTCTCCCAGAAAGCTCCTAACTTCTATTACATTATTGGTATTAGGCTAATTCGCAATGACTTCAACCTTTAAGGGATCAATATTCAATTCACCCCCTCCAACAATATGACCCAAATAAACTAAATAGGTTTTCCAAAACTCACACTTAGACATCTTCAAATACAATTTCTATTTCTTTAAGACATCTAAAAATTGCTTGACATGTTTGACATGCTCTTCACGAGTCTTACTGAAATTCAGAATATCAGTTAAGTAGAATATGACAAAATCATCAAGGAATGTTCTCAACAAATAATTGATAATTCTCATGAATGTTGCAGGTGCATTACAAAAGCAAAATGACATAACTAACCATTCAAACAAACCTTGTTTTGTCTTGAAATTAGTCTTCCAAATATCACCTTCAGAAATCTTGATATGATGATAACCACTTCTTATATCCAACATAGTGAAATAAACAACGTCCTTCAATTGGTTTAGAAAATCATCAATACGATGAAGAGGATAGCGATCCTTTATCGTGATTTTGTTCAAAGATCTAAAATCCACACACATGCATCATGTACGATCCTTCCTTGGAACCAAGACAATAGGAGACCCACAAGGAGATGTGCTAGGCCTAATGGCCCCTTTATCAAGCAGCTCTTGAATTTGCTTCTTGATATTTTCATTCTCCAAACTGACATTCTGTAGATGCCAATGTTTGGAATAGGTACATCCTGCTGCAATTGAATCTCATGTTGGATTCCTCTTTTAGGAGGAAACCCTTTAGGTTCCTAAAACATATTATCATTTTTGTTAACAACTTCAACCAAATCATGCTTGATTTTTGCATCACATCCTTAGAAAGCTTGAGATTCAATAGTATCTCTGGGTTTGATCATCAACAATACAAAATTCTTACTAGCATTTACAAGTCCTTTCGTTTTCCCATCACTTACAAGAGACAAGTTCATATTCTTGCAATGTACTCTAACAATATGCTTAATTATATCTTTAAAAAGATGATATTTTTTCTCATGACGATAGAATATGGCTTTTTGTTCATACAAGTATGGACTCCCTAAAACAATTCCACATATGTCAAGTGGTACAACATCAAGCTCTACCTCATCAATAAAGTTTGCAGTGATGGAAAATTTAAGTTTACATTTCTTTTCATTTTCAATTTGGCATTGTCACATACTTAAGCCAAAGGGTAAGGCTTAGGATGAGGTGTAGTTTCTTAGTTTAGTTTCTTGAAAATAACTTCAAAAATAAGTTCAAATTGGGATCCATTATAAAACAAGGTATCAACTTTGGTATGTTTTGTAATGACCCTAATATGGAAAATATCAATTCTTTATTTGTCATTTTCAGGCTCAATAGGCTTACTAGAAGAACTAGTGCTTTCAATAGAAGCTTTACCTTCCATTCGCATGGCTGTGATTTTGGTCTCATCACCTGAATCATATCCTAGATCTTGCTGAGTTGTGTGACATCCGTCTTTTGTTTCCCCTTGTTGTAAAAATTCTTTGGTCTCATTTATGGATCTAGTTTCCAACAATGGTCTTCATCATTGTCTTCTTTTGAACAATGTTTGCATGTAAGTTTCTCTCCCTATTTCTTGACTATAGCATTCTTTTTTCCTTTGCCTTTAAACTTCCCCTTTCTTCTGTCTCCATATTTGAATGTATTCTTGCTAGTATCTTGAGGAACATTCTTCCCTCTTGCTTCTAAATGAGTTTCCCAAACACATACTTCATCTAGATTGGTGGGATTAAACATAAGAATTGTATGTCTAAAATAACTATGTAATCCATGTATTTATTTAAGGAGAGTGTCTTGTGAAGACAAATCTACACCCAAGATCAAAGCTCTTCTTTAAATTCTTGTGTATAACTTTGAACACTCTGACCTTTAGCTTGTTTAAAATTTTTCCAATCCATAATTACCTTTTGCATGAAAGCTAATGGATAAAGTTTACTTCTTAATGCAACTACAAAATCATTCAAAGAAGAGATAATCTTACCACTTTTCGTCAAGTCTTCTTGAGTTCTGGGATCCCGCCATATGAGAGTTGCACTTTTCAAACAAAGAGAAGCAAGCTGGATCTTGGTCACATCATCCTTAATCCTTTGAATCCTGCAATAGACTTCAATATGACCAACCCAATTATCCAACTTTTTAGAATTTACTTCTCCATTGTACATAGGCAATTCAAACTTGACATCAAGTTTTAACAAAGGAGACTTAGCATATCCTTTTAGAGATCTTGGAGGAGTATGTGAAGGAGATGAAGAAGATGAGGATGAAGGTGAAGATGGAGGTGAAGGAGGAGGTGGAGGTCAGAGGCTTGCTCGCATCACCACCATTACCTTTTGGTTGATTTGAACTATCTCTATGCAACCTTACTTTCATGTCTTCATAACAAAAATTCGCCATTTCAGACATGTCGTTCTTCATGTGTCATGATTGGTGGAGTTTGAGGAGTTTGTGACCTCCTTGGACCAATTTTCAGATTTGGTTCTTCAAGCACTCCTCCTCTTTTCAACTTTAATCTTGTAAGCATCATAAAACACTTGCAAACACAGTGAAACCTTCAAAACAACCATGCTATGGTACCAAAATGATATGAAATTAAAAAATTGAAGGTTTTCTTAAAAATTTGCAAGCAAGTTTATGTCTTGTGGGAAATGGATAAAGTTGCAAGGCACATAAACTTAGTATTTTAAAACTTAGTTTGCAGAAAAAAAATAGGGAAAAATGAACCATGAACAACAACACAAAACAACAATTTGATAATGGATTTCACCCCTCCTGGGCTACGTCTCCAGATCTAGCTTCCAATGTTGGGCCTCTTCAATTATATGCTCAAATATGAAATTAAATAAGTTTATAGTGCTCAAATGTCAAAACTAATGCTGCCAATGGGTTCATAACACTAAAAAACCCTTATACAAGCTCTTCTTCAGCTCAAAAAGGTTAAAAAATGAGCAAGATATGTCTCCTGGAACAAATTTCTACTAATTGTCATGCAAATTTGCAATTCTGGCTAATCAAATTACGAATTTCACCTTTCCATTGGCTGTTGAGCGAAAAATTCCACTGAGACCGACAAAATTCCTGCTGCAAATGGTGCAATTTTTCACCTCATTAAATCTATCAATAATTGTGCCTAAGCGTCGGGTCAGGGTCATATTGCCACCATGTGGCTAGGGGTTGGGCTAACTGCCCAGCCCTGCCACTCCTCTCCCTTCTGTCTCAGTCTATGGTTATATAATAGGTCATGGTACCGGGGCCGACGTGGCTTGGTGCCACTCAGTCTTCCCCCTCCGTTGCTGGTGTTGGTCATGTTACACCAATAGGACCGGGGCTAGGGAAAAGTGCCCCGCTCCTCCCGCCAATAGTCAACTGAGAAGACTTTAAATTAATTCGTTGACCATAATATAATAAATTCAATTATGTGGTTAGTTGGTTAAGTTGTTGGTTCATTCAGATGAGGTATTGTGTTCCACTCCAGTGGGGTTGGCTGGTCATGACTAACCCATTTTTGCTTCTCCCGAAGTGCCACAAGATGCCTTGGATTGGCCACGTGTCACTCCGTGATTGGCCCGTACCATGTACCCTCAACCAATAGAAATGCACCAACTAGTCTTGTATGGTACTACCATGTGGCGGCACAAGATTGGCCCGTACCACTCAATGTGGATGGCCCGTCAAACGCTGATGTCAACCTTGTTGTTTGACTTTTTAGTTGTTTGGCTAAAACTTTAGAACACGATAACTTGAGCATATGACGTTGGTTTGAAGCGATTCAAACAACGTTGGATTCAGGACGGCGAACACTACGATATGACGTTGTTTTTGAGCGATTAGTTCACTTTCAATTTTGAGCATTTTCTTGATCCCCTGGATCATGGAAGTGGAAAGATTTGATCTTGGGCCTCACCTAAATTACTCTAATGTGTTACTAATTCGCTATGGTTTAAAAAAAAATTACTTAAACTTAGAGTGAGTCAATTTGGATACTAAATTTCATGAAGTTGTACTTACTCTATCCCCCTTTGGATTTGAACACATAACCTCTTTTGTTAAGCACATATTCTTAACCATTAAGCCAAGTCAAACAACTATTTTTGTTGAACTCACATAGTTGGAAGAAATGTTGTTATTTTTCCATTCAAATTTAATTCTTACATGTAACATATTGAATCCATGATAAATATTTCTTATGATAGCTTCATATTGTCTACTAATCCTTAAAAGATCAAAACATAAATGTTTAAAATGTAATATTGTAAATATTTATTGAATAATTTTTTTTTTTTAATTTTTAAATATAAAAATAAATTAATATTTTTATCTAAATTTTGATAAAGATATATTTAAATTAATGGAATTATACATATTATGCATTCACGTTGTCTAATCGAGTTATAATACAGAAATTCGATGCAGCTAGTTAGGATATTCGATGCAATTAGTTTTATTTTATTTATTTATTTATTTTGTTAAAATTGTGGAATTTTGACGATTACAAATATGGCAAGTCTTTTGTATATTAATTTATAATATGATAAATTCAATGTATGTATGTGTGGGTAATATTTGTATCAATTAAAATTGATGTTTAAGGAATTTTGGCGATATGTCAAGTCTTTTCTATATTCATTTATAATATGATAAATTCAATATATGTATGTATATATGGGGTAATATTTGTATTAATTAAAATTTATGTTTAATAATACATTAAGGCTTAAGGTTTACGATTAGATAAATGTATCCTAGTTATATTTTATTTACTTATTGTTTTAGTAACTTGTAGCCATTACTAAATAACATTAAAATTATTGTTTATTGGAATATTTTAGTAGTATATATTTTATAGAAAATTTTAAATCTAAATTTCACTTGTATGTTTCATTTGTATATTATTTAGATGTTTTAGGGAGAGTTAGACTTTGTAAAACTTTAGAAGCTCTATGGTGGAGCTTTAAATTTAGGATAGGAAGGATAAAATTAGTGAAATTTACATAGTTGATAGAGGAAGAGGAAATATAGGATCTTGAATTTAAAATTAATGAATTTTTTCAATATGAATTGAGAGGCGAATGTTATTATCATATGTTCTTTGAAGTTGCTACATTTATTCAATCGGGAACTCCAGGGTAGTTGTGTAATGTCATACAAGTTAATGGTAATGCATTTGGAGTTAGGTTATGCCATCACGAAGCTCGACTAATTATGAGGAATGAAAGGATGTAAATTTCCTCCTTTTCGTAACTTGAGAAGGTGCCATCATCGTCCAATTGGAAATTGCATTATTCAAAGATTCAATTACCTCTACAATCCTCACTAATGAGACTGAGATGTGTATAATAACAAACATAAAAAACAAACTAGGGGATTGATGCCTTAAAACCCAGGTCTAGACCAACACTTTAGTCACAATCTGAATGCATAACTTATGCATTGTTGCACCAATAATCAACTTAAGGAGTGGCATGGTGAAATTGAGTTGAATTACTATCATCCATTGTTGTCGCCTTGAGCTTGTGTGGTGTGAATCATATTGAGGCAATACTATCACTACACAAGGGAAGGTTGCACCACATAAAGCTATGAATGCATTATGATGAAGAGGATGTGTACTGAGTGCCTCCTTTAAGAATTTACACTACATCGCTAGTCGCCAAATCACACCCATTGCCATCACCTTCTATCAACATGATCATAGAATTGGGGAGTGGGACAAGTGGCCATTGATCCATGGTGTTCCCTCTTCCTAAAGTGTGGTAAGATTTGCTAAGGCATCCACCCTTTCATTATTTTATCTTGGAACATGTCTGGCATGGAACTCAAACGTCCCTGAATGCTTTTGAAGATTAGTTTGACCTTGAGAAGTGAGGGAGAGGAACCTAAATATAAGTGACTAATGATAACAGAAGAATCCCCTACCATGATTCATTTGCAAATGTGAAGAGAGGTTGCTAAACTAACTTTGTGCACTACTGTGTTACCTTATTTATTAGAGGTGTTACCAAAACTTCGTTAATATGATAATTCAACTTTTCCTTTGGGGTGTTAGCCCCCCTATGAAATTTTTGACAAGCAATAGGGGGCTAAATTGTTCCTGAGTCTTCAAGGAATGCATTTCCTCTGAAAACACAGTCTCCTTGAAGCCTCTATGTGTCTTTTATCCTTTGATAAAATCCCCTCTGCTGATTCCCCTTTTAAAGCCTCTCTGCTATGTGAAGAAATGCCCAAAGGCCCCCTTTTCCCTCTTATTTCACCCCCGATTAACCTCTATTTCATCCCCCTTGTCTTCCCCTTCTATTTCCCTTCTTACCCTTCATTTCCCCCTAAAATCCCCTTTAAAGTTCCCCCCTAACCTTTGCTGACCTTCTTCCCCCTTTATTTCTCTATCGTTCCCCTTCCCAACCTTCAAAATCCATTAAAACAGGCTAAAGACCCATCTTCCGACCTTATTATAAGGCCTAGCCCCTTTTCTGCCAGCCCCTTAACCACTTCCCCACATGTGCCCCGACGCCGGGACCAAGCGCTTAAGTCCCAAGCGCTAATCGCAATCGGAAGACCGAGCAGGTGCAAATTCCTTTGTAAACGCAAAAGTCCCGATGCGATCGTTCTTAACGTTAAGTCCCCCGCTCCATTCTGCATCGTTGATCCGCTTTGATCAAACGGCGAAGCGCCAATCACACCCGCCTCTCCGATCGCAATCGCAAGTTCTTTCGCCTGAGCTCCGATTGCGACCCTCCGATCCAACGGCCCTGCGCCAATCGCTCCATCGCAATCGCATAACTCAATCGCATGCCTTCTTCTCTGTGCTCCGATTGCGATCTCTCGACTTAATCCTGGCCGCCCATCCTCTCGCAGATCGGATAGTCATCGCAACTCCCGATCGCAAGTCCTTCTCCCGATCCCCCGATCGCACTGCCCCTCCGATTACATCTGAGCCGTTGATCTGGACCCGAGATCAACGGTCAGCGCTCAATCGCAAACCCCCCTTCCAGTCGCAATCGCAAGCCTTCCCCACTGTCTCCCGATTTAATCCTGACCGTCCATCCCCCCCTCGATCCAACGGTCAGCGCTTTCTCCGCCCAATCGCAATCGGAACTTTCAATGTGTGTCACCCCTGTCCCCCTCCGATTGCGATTGCCCGATTACATCATAGCCGTCCGTTTCCCCGCTGCATCCAACGACCATAATTCAATCGCACCCTCCGCCCGATCGCAATCGCAAGACCCAGTTGCGCCCCTCCGATTGCGATTGTTCCGATCGAATCTCCACCGTCTGTTGGGTTTTAAGATCTAACGGTTCGAAATGAATCGCCCCCCGCCACGGTCGGGCCCACATCTAATGCTCCGCCCCATTGTTTTGTGCCCATTTTCTTTGTAATTCGCCCAGGTAAAAGCCTTTGGCCTTTACACTATGATTCTCTCCTCCGCCTTTTTCGCTGTTTCCACCGTTTCCTCCGCTACTCCACCACCTCTCCTCCGGCCTCCAAAATCATTTTTCCACCACCGCCCGGTTTTACACTTTCTTTCCACTGTGCGGATTAGCACAGAGAGGCCATTTCAGCCGGCTAGCGAAGCAGCAGAAACAGGATTTAAAGGGGAGTTAATGACTGTTGTTGATATAATAAACATTAACCCTGCATTCAAAGGATTAAGGAACTGTTTGAAGACTAAGAGCGCACCAGCAAGTCATAACTGCGCCACCTAACAGCAGAGCGCGTTTACTCCAGAATTACACCTTCCTACAACGATCTCCATGCCTCCTCGAGCCCTGAAAAGATTAATTGCACTGTCTGAAACCCATTTAGGATAGTCAGGTAGCAGTTAGGAAGTATGGAGAAGACCTGCAGATTTTCATCCAGTTCATTTATTCCAGAACGGCAGCACAAATACCAAACACCAGAAAGGACCCCAAAGAAATATCTGAGGTCGATCTCGGCCTGACAGAGGCTCCCCAGACAGATTACAGAGTACAAGCAATGCTGCAGAAAGCCATTAAGTGGTATGGGCGTGAACACTTCCGCCTTACTGTCTTAATGAGACTCATTTACTTGTTTATCTACTACTGTTTCTTCCGCTTCTCCTATAAGAAATCCCCAAGAACATAATGAAAAGGTTGTTGTTCAGTTGTTCGGCGGTTGCTGTTAGTGGGATTCAGTTCGACTGTTAGAACAGTCTTGGGAGGGAGTAGCAGAGTAGTTGTATGTAATAGGCTGGGAGGAGAAGTCTGGACTGTATTAGCCATTGAGCTTATTGTACATGAATGGTTTTGCATCAATTAATCAATGTACATTTCACAGGATCCTGGTCTATTACTATTGGTGATGTTTTTCCTATCTCTGTTATTTACATTTTCATATTGTTTCATGTTCTTCTGGTAGGCAACAGAAGTATAACATAGGATTCACCCTTGTTAGGTGCCCTATGTTTCCTGCTCTCCCTACCTTTGATGTTTTCTGCTTCATGTGTTATCTAAGAGTAGATTCACGGGTTTAACCAGTGCAGCGGATGTTATTGCCTGCTGGCTGATGTATGAGCTGGGGGGTTTGCTGCTTGGATGTTTCCTTGTTATCTTCCGTTTTCCTTGGAGTTGCTAAAGTATACCTGGAGTTAAATGACCTCTGGTCCGATCTATAAGCAGCCCCTTTGTCCCTCTTTGAGAGCTGCCTCTGAGTATGTCCAAGCAGGTCTGGAGTTAAATGACCTCTCACCTGATCTATAGACAGAAAATTGGTTGTCTTTCCTTCTTTCACCTTCCTTCCTTGATGTTCCATCCCACCATCTAATCTAAAAGATCCTTTAGTATTAGATGACTTGCCCTTTGGAAGCCTTGGCTAGTGGATGCAAGTAATTTCCTTTCATGACTCCATAGCCCAATGGATGGCACTGTCTAGGCCTATCCTCTTTGCTGAAATGTCCTGCTGCCTTGTTCTTTTTCTCCCATTGCTTTCTCAGTCCATGATCCCGTGACCAACCCAGCAACCCTTCAACCAAACCATTTAAAACCCCTTGTGCTTCATAACTAGCCTAACATCTCATTTTGAGCTTCATAGATATATCATTCTTAGCTCTACCTGGAGATCCCTCTCCCGGTCTGTGAGGGCTAGATCCTAGGGCCCAAAAAGTGGTTCTGACGATGTTGTCTCATCTTTTGGTCTTGCCAATCTGGCCAAAACATGGGAACCCCAACATAATGGCGACTCCACTGGGGAGAATCTGAGAGTCAAGAACTGCTAACATTTGGTCTATTTCCCATTGTCGTCACCAACATAATGGCGACTCCACTGGGGATTTGAGTGCATTTCACGTCAAACATCCTTAGGCACTCATAGACCCAAGATCTCTGGTTAGATTGGCATTCTCATTGATGATGGTGGAAAGCACCCTGCTCCAAACATTCGTAATCATCCACCTGGCGACTCCACACTCCATAATCCTCGAAGACTCCACTGGAGGAAGAACCTGAAAGATGGCCAGACCTCATAGAAGGATAGAACATACTGGTTGGATTTGGTTTAAAGAATTCGTTATTTTTGTCTGTCACTATGTTCTGTCCTACTTTAAGCCTAATCAAGTGTACAAAGATGAAACCCACATTGAATGTGGGAAAAACCTCAAGCCTCAGTCTGCAGACCGTGAGTAGACCTGTACTCCTGTGAAGAAACTGGTGGAACAAGAAGCTCATGTTGTATCTCCCACTCTTCAAGAAGCTTCAAGCAGCCATGAGCCCATTGTTACATCACCCACACCTACAAAGGTCATAGAAAGATATAAGCCTCTGATTTTACCTCTTTTCTTCCAACCCCTGCCTGCAGAATTAATAAGCCAGCTGCCTCATTTTGATGGGGAAAATAAAGGGTCCTCTGCTGAAGAGCATGTTCAAAACCTTGAGGATTTAATTGAATTGTATGAGATAGAAGAAGATGATGTGTGCATTAGAATGTTTGCCCTGTCATTGCAAGGAAATGTCAAGAATTGGCTCAAAGGCCTTCCAGTGGCAAGCATATTCAGCTTTCATCAGTTTTCTCAAGTTTTCCTAGATAGGCGGGCAACCCCAAAGAACGCTCTCCTCATCCTAAAAGAATATCAGAATTTGAGAAGGCAGCCAGGGGAGACAGTGCAGAATTTTTCAGCCAGGTTCAATAAGGTATATGATGCAATGCCTTATGATATAAAACCACCTTTGGGATGGGATTTATTGCACTATCCAAGTTCTTTTGACCCCGAGGTGGAATTCCATATAAGGCAAAAAGAGCCTTTGAGCCTGGAGGAAATGCAGGATATAGCAATCACTGTCGAATACAACATACAGTGCAGGGAAGAAAGATTACAAGCAGCAAGGAAGGAACGAACAGAGAAAACAGCGCAGATCTCTTTAGTGGACAAGCTGGAAAGACTGATAGAGACTGCCAGTTCCTTGCTGAAAGCAAAAGAGCAAGAATAAGAGGCTGAAACCAGAGAGGGTGATTGGGAAAGACCTGCCCCTCGTCCTCAGAAGAGACAAATCAGATCACTACAAGACAGAAGTTACATGCAAAGCATGTATGAGGAAACAAAGCCCGAACCAGAAAATGAACTTGCAGACTATTTTGTAGAAAGACTTAATGAGAGTTCTGAAGACATGGTGGATAACAATGCTTGTAATTATGATTTCTCCGATGTTGATCTGTCTGATGGTAATTTTTTCCAAAGGGAAACTGAGCTTGCAGGGACATCTTCAGAAGATTCATGGGAGGAAGATCACGACCATCAACTTCAGGAAATCGATGAGTTAATGCAGGGCATCTACGATACTGATGGAGAAGGCGTTGAAAGCATGTTAGTAGATGAGGATTCACTGAATCTTCTCTCTATTTTATATCCAAACATCAGTTATACTTGCCAAGCGGACAGAGGCCAGCAGCTTTTCAGCGCAGAGGACGAGGAAGAAAGAATTGAAGAAGATCTTGAGCGGAACGAATATCTGGAGCCCTCTCCCAAAGGGGTTGAGGTAATCAAAGAAGCTCCCGCCCAAGAATATGTAAATTTTTTCACAGAGTTCCAGCAGAACCAGCCTGCATTGCTAGAGGACAGCGCTGTCGAATATGATGAGCCCTCTAGCTCAGGCTGCAGTGAAGATGAGGTAGATCTCCTTTCCCATGGACATCTTTGTCTTGGTCCAGAGGAGGAGGTATTCCTGGTTGATGCCCATATGCCAAATACTCCCAACCGGGAAGAGGAGGAGTGTGATTACAAAGGCCTCACTACAGATGCAGTGATTGAAGTTGCCCGGGATGCAGACAGCCTATCAGTCATGGTAGGCTTCGAAGAAAAAAGTTCACAACATGATTTTGTTGATCCTGTGGCAGAATACATGGAGGCCCTCATTGGCTCAGTTCCTCAAGCATTAATCTTATGCAAGAGCTGAACACAACAGAATTGGTCACCACTGCTGGTGGCCTCAGTTTTGAAGAACCACATACAGAGCACCTTGTGGTTATCTCTGACAGGCAGCCAGTGCTCATATCCTTTTTTGCTATTACTTGACTGGCTGCATTGACATTATTGTATCACTTAGAACATCAGATGTTTCCAGTTAGGGTAGGGTAGGTAGGAAAGCTCAATAAAGCTCAGTCTAAGAGCACGTAGTTAGTTGTTTCAATTTCTGTCTTAGAATGTAGAGAAGAAACCTGCTAGACAGTCTAATCCTAGCAGGTAGTAGTGTAGGTAGAGAAGCATATGAGACCAACAGTCTAATCTGGTCTCATGGAATAATAAGGGTAGAAGTAGACTAGGTTTATTTTTCCTGTTTGTAAAAATTAATGATGTAAAAGGTTCTGCAAGTCCAAATGCACCCAAGAAGAAAAATGATAGGATTATAGTGTGGGTAGGTAGTTGTTTGGAAGAATTGTACTGCTGATTTGTCGTCTTCATAGCTTGTGGCAGCTGATCAAAGAAAGAGATGGATGGTTCAAGCAGTAGGCACCTGGCCTACACCAAGAGATCAATTTATGAATTCTTGACTCCTTCAAGAAGAAGCCATCCCCATGTGGAGCCACTGTTAGCCCCCCTATGAAATTTTTGACAAACAATAGGGGGCTAAATTGTTCCTGAGTCTTCAAGGAATGCATTTCCTCTGAAAACACAGTCTCCTTGAAGCCTCTATGTGTCTTTTATCCTTTGATAAAATCCCCTTTGCTGATTCCCCTTTTAAAGCCTCTCTGCTATGTGAAGAAATGCCCAAAGGCCCCCTTTTCCCTCTTATTTCACCCCCGATTAACCTCTATTTCATCCCCCTTGTCTTCCCCTTCTATTTCCCTTCTTACCCTTCATTTCCCCCTTAAATCCCCTTTAAAGTCCCCCCCTAACCTTTGCTGACCTTCTTCCCCCTTTATTTCTCTATCGTTCCCCTTCCCAACCTTCAAAATCCATTAAAACAGGCTAAAGACCCATCTTCCGACCTTATTATAAGGCCTAGCCCCTTTTCCGCCAGCCCCTTAACCACTTCCCCACATGTGCCCCGGCGCTTAAGTCCCAAGCACTAATCACAATCGGAACTGTCGGGCGGGTGTAAATCCTTTGTAAAAGCGAAAAACCCCCGATGCGATTGTTTAAACACATAAGTCCCACGATGAGTTTTGGGCCGTCGATCTATCAAGATCAGACGGCTATGCGCTAATCACAGCCCCCGCCCAATCACAATTGGAACATGTTAAGTGCACCCTCTGATCGGTCCATCGCAAGCGATTGCGATGCGATTGATCGCAAGTCTTTTTGCTCGAGCTCCGATTGCGACCCTACGATCTCATCCTGACCGTTGATCTGTCCCGCGATCCGATGGCCAGCGCTCAATCATAGGTCCCCTTCCGATCGCAATCGCAAACTGTCTCGTCCGACACTCGATTGCGATCTCCCGATTCAATCTGGGCCGTCCATTCCCCTACTGATCCGACGGCCATCGCACTTCCCATTTCCTCCAATCACAAGTCTTTCTTCCCCCCGATTAAATCTCCGACGTCCGTTTCCCCGCTGCATCCAACGACCATAATTCAATCGCACCCTCCGCCCGATCGCAAATGCAAGACCCAGTTGTGCCCCCCCCGATTGCGATTGTTCCGATCGAATCTCCACCGTCTGTTGGGTTTTAAGATCTAACGGTTCGAAATGAATCGCCCCCTGCCACGGTCGGCCCCATATCTAATGCTCTGCTCCATTGTTTTGTGCCCCTTTTCTTTGTAATTCGCCCAGGTAAAAGCCTTTTGCCTTTACACTATGATTCTCTCCTCCGCCTTTTTCGCTGTTTCCATCGTTTCCTCCGCTACTCCGCCACCTCTCCTCCGGTCTCCGAAAGCATTTTTCCACCACCGCCCGATTTTACACGTTCTTTCCACTGTGTGGATTAGCACAGAGAGGCCATTTCAGTTGGCCAGCGAAGTAGCAGAAACAGGATTTAAAGGGGGTTAATGACTGTTGTTGATATAATAAACGTTAACCCTGCATTCAAAGGATTAAGGCACTGTCTGAAGACTAAGAGCGCACCAGCAAGTCATAACTGCGCCACCTAACAGTAGAGCGCGTTTACTCCAGAAGTACACCTTCCTACATCGATCTCCATGCCTCCTTGAGCCCTGAAAATATTAATTGCACTGTCTGAAACCCATTTAAGACTATCTGAGCCGCAGTAATGGAGGAATGGAGAAGCCGTGCAGATCTTTCACCCAGTTCATTTATTCAGAAGGCTAGCGCAGAGCTCCAAGCACCAGAAAGGACCCCAAAGAAACATCCGAGGTCAATCTCGGCCTGACAGAGACTCCCCAGACAGATTACAGAGCACAAGCAATGCCGCAGAAAGCCATTAAGTGGCATGGGCGTGAACACTTCCGCCTTACTGTCTTAATGAGACTCGTTTATTTGTTTATCTACTACTGTTTCTTCCGCTTCTCCTATAAGAAATCCCCGAGAACATAATGTAAAGGTTGTTGTTTTTGTTCAGTTGTTGGGCATTTTTCTATTATAGGGATTCATTTGACTGTTAGAACAGTCGTGAGAGGGAGTAGCAGAGTAGTTGTATGTAATAGGCTGGGAGGAGAAGTCTGGACTGTAACAGCCATTGAGCTTATTGTACATGACTGGTTTTGCATCAATTAATCAAAGCACATTTCACAGGATCCTGGTCTATTACTATTGGTGATGTTTTTCTTAACTCTGTTATTTACATTTTCATACTGTTTCATGTTCTTCTGGGCTTGCATCAGAATAATGGTATAGGATTCACCCTTGTTAGGTGCCCTATGCTGTCTGCTCTCCTTGCCATCAATGTTTTCTGCTCCATGTGCTATCTAAGAGTAGATTCACGGGTTTAACCAGTGCAGCGGATGTTATTTCCTGCTGGCTGATGTATGAGCTTGGGGGTTTGCTGCTTGGATGTTTCCTTGTTATCTCTGTTTTTCCTTTGGAGTTGCTAAAGCAGACCTGGAGTTAAATGACCTCTGGTCCGATCTATAAGCAGCCCCTTTGTCCCTTTGAGAGCTGCCCTAGAGTATGTCCAAGCAGGTCTGGAGTTAAATGACCTCTGACCTGATCTATAGACAGAAATTGGGTTGTTCTCCTTCTTTCACTTTCCTTCCTTAATGTTCCACCCCACCATCTAATCTAAAAGATCCTTTAGTATTAGATGACTTGCCCTTTGAAAGCCTTGGCTAGTGGATGCAAGTAATTTCCTTTCATGACTCCATAGCCCAATGGATGGCACTATCTTGGCCTATCCTCTTTGCTGAAGCCTCCTGCTGTTTTGTTCCCTTTCTCCCATTACTTTCTCAGCCTATGATCTCCTAACCTACCCAGCAACCAACCAACCAAATCATTTAAAACCCCTTGTGCTTCATAACTAGCCTAACATCTCATTTTGAGCTTCATAGATATATCATTCTTAGCTCTATTTGGAGAGATCCCTCTCTGGGTCCAGGAGGGCTAGATCCTAGGGCCCAAAAGTGGTTTTGATGTTGTCTCATCTTTTGGTCTTGCCAATCTGGCCAAAACATGGGAACCCCAACATGGGGTACACTGGCACCCCACCTCATGTACCTACTACCCTAAAATATTTTTTTTTTCCATGTAACCAAGCACTCTAACCTTCCATCTATGGAAATTGATCCAAGATATAAAGATAACTACCATTCCTACCAATCACTCAAAATAAACCTAAATAATAAACATAAAACCTTATATTGAATATTGTTTAACAAAAATCCAATTAATATACTTTATTTGATTAAATTAATATATTAAAAATAAATGATAAATAATAAATAATTTAAAATTTTCAAAAGTTATACTTTTAGTAAATTATTTTATATACTTTTATAACAATATGCCTATACCATATCTAAGTCATTGAGATTATCATAAATACTATAAAATAGGTATTACTATAGAAAGCTCTTACTTTTAGATCCATGAAAATTTTGATATTTTGTTTTTCTAAATTAAAAGTTGTTATAATATTAGATAGTTATATTTTATTGGAGTTGCTTTTAGTGCGATTTTTTGGAGTTACTAGTGCTGGAATATGTGGAAAAAATTGAGGTGAAATCTTGATTTGTGTTATTTAAACTGGTTTTTTAACTGTGTATATGAATTCAACACCCTAAAAAACCCTTAAAGTACTTCAATTGTGCAAAGATTATCCATCAAACTTGTGATTTCAATAAATTCTTGCCAAATTTTAGAGAAATTAAATAAAAAAAAATCGCCAAATATTTTTCCAAAAAATCACACTAAAAACAATAACGTTTTATTTTCAAATAATAAAACATGAACCATCATTATCTCATTGGAATCATTACTTTTTACCCTGTTCAACATTAAAAAAATGTTGAGATTTCTTTTAATTAAATTTGGAGAAAATCTCATGAATGTGACAACAATAGGATTTGTTGCTAAATTAACTCCATTTAAATCTGATGAGGAGTTATTGCATCCTATATTTGTTGTGAGTGAATTTATGATTCAGTGTCTACTCCCAGCTATAAAATGTAAGCCCGTAGAGGCAAATGAGCATGATGAGGGATGTGAGGTGAGTGGAAGTGATGTGCTTATGAAAAACTCTACGGTTGTAATTCTCCTTTCGCTGAATGAGATTATCGATACCCTTGTTTGGTGAACATAGCCCAGATTGATTAGATGAACCAAGTTAAAATCTCTTTGTCTCATGTTTTCCGCTGTGTCTGATTGTTTATTTAAGTTTTTCGTAACTTAACAAAAAAATCTTTACAATTTTAATAAATTAACGTACCCAACGTTAGAGGACACGGTCAAGTGAGGGCCTTTACGTTAAATATTTTAGAATTTTCAAAATCACGCACGTGGAACTGAGCGTGGCTTTTTAATATTTCCTTGTTTTCCACGTGGTGGAATTGTTGTTATGCCCCACTTTGCGATATGAATATTGTTTATTTCTCTCCATCGCTAAATTTTATTTTGTGGCATTCTTAAAGAATTATGCAATTTACAAGGAACTGTTTTTTATCGTTAACGTTCTTTGTTATTATTTCCTTAAAAAAATTGATGTACAACAAGATTGCATTAATAAAAAGATGTGTTGGGTTGAATTATATGAAATCAATGTTTTTTCATTAATAAAAAGATGTGTTGGGTTGAATTATATGAAATCAATGTTTTAAGGAAAAAAAATAATGGATTTAAAAGGAATAATTTAAATTCATGAGGTGTAGGTTAGTTGGTGGGATTTAGTTTTTCTCCGGGTTTAAGTTCAATTCCTATGAAGAGTTCAATTTTGGGGAATTACACTATCACAAGGGGCATCCAAGCTCAACTAAGTTTCCCGCAATCCTAGTGATAGCATCCTACTAGTGGGTAGATCATTCTTCCACCTAATAAACATACTAGCCATGACCTAGGATCAACCTAGTTACACATAACAAAAAAATAAAACAAAACAAAACGAAAAAAGAAGAAGGAATAATACAAAACTCAATTATTACCCAACAAAAGAAGAAAGGTGAAGATGTTATATTAAAACCTATTGAAGCTTAAACATACTACTTCTTCAGTCAAGAAAAGATTCTCACAAATTGGCGGCACAAGGTAATGCTAAAACAAAGCATTTCTAAGATTTGAGCAAGACTGAACCCCCACTAGATCCATGGGAGAAAAAATAATGTTGGGCTCCAGGATTTGGGGATTTCTTTCCTTAATCTTTTCTACTTGGTGTTACTGGAGTATAGAAATATGGATTAATTTTTAGAGCATCGCAGTAGGAAGGAGAAGGGGAGGAAGGATTGACCACCATATCTTTTGTAGTTATAGCTTATTCTTCATTCTTTTCCAAAATAGTGATTTTTTCATTTTCCTCAATTAGAACCTCTTCCTTAACAGGATAAACAATGGTCTTTGATTGCACTTGATGTGGAATTAGTTAATCGAGATAGTAAGTTGGATGAGATTCAACTTCCTTAGCCTCATCTTCAACCCATGAATATTCCAAAGCTCAAAATATATTACTAGAGAGAGAACATTGTTGAAAGTTAGGCCTATTAGTAAGATGATACCTCTTCAACAAATAATTCTTATGTTTCCTTGAAACGTGTTTAAATGCTCCTGGATCATCATTAGATTAAGAAGATGGCATTGGGATAAAAGGAGGTTGAGATGCTAAATCCTTAGGACAATTTTTTTCAAAGTGCCCATACTAATGGAAATAATTGCATTTAAAAGGAACATGCTCATAATCCAAGGTCTAAAGATAGTTTCAACCCTCCAAGTCAAGTTGAATTTCCTTCGAGAGTACTTTTACGAAATCCATTTTGACAAAAAATCTAGCATATGAGAAGTTATTCTCCTTGATTTCTAAAGAAATAATATAGTGGCCCAATTTTTCTTTAATGGATTAAAAAAAAAACCACCACCCTACCGAACGAGGGTAAGTTGTGGCAATATAATCCATACAAGCATAGAAGAAATTTTCATGTTGGGATTGAAATACAAAGTCTAGTGGGTGAGAAACATTTTTCTTAAGGCCATGCAATAAGGCCCAGATATGAAGATTAGATCCCTGTAGAAATTTATTAATACTGATGTATTACTGGATCCTCCTAATCTAACAATATTTATTTTCTTGCTAAATACAGAATCCTTCCATTGTTAAACTTGCAGAAATTTAAAACTCAATTGCAAACACATGTGAATAAATTCAATCGCACATAACACATTTGTTTAATGGGAAAGATAGTTTCGACCCTCCAAGTCAAGTTGAATTTCCTTCGAGAGTACTTTTACAAAATCCATTTTGACAAAAATTCTAGCATATGAGAAGTTATTCTCCTTGATTTCTGAATAAATAATATAGTGGCCCAATTTTTCTTTAATGGATTAAAAAAAAAAACCACCACCCTACCGAACGAGGGTAAGTTGTGGCAATATAATCCATACAAGCATAGAAGAAATTTGCATGTTGGGATTGAAATAGAAAGTCTAGTGGGTGAGAAACATTTTTCTTAAGGCCATGCAATAAGGCCCAGATATGAAGATTAGATCCCTGTAGAAATTTATTAATACTGATGTATTACCGGATCCTCCTGATCTAACAATATTTATCTTCTTGCTAAATACAGAATCCTTCCACTGTTAAACTTGCAGAAATTTAAAACTCAATTGCAAATACATGTGAAAAAATTCAAACGCTCATAACACATTTGTTTAATGGGAAAGATAGTTTCAACCCTCCAAGTCAAGTTGAATTTCCTTCGAGAGTACTTTTACGAAATCCATTTTGACAAAAATTCTAGCAAAGTTATTCTCCTTGATTTCTAAAGAAATAATATAGTGGCCCAATTTTTCTTTAATGGATTAAAAAAAAAAACCACCACCCTACCGAACGAGGGTAAGTTGTGGCAATATAATCCATACAAGCATAGAAGAAATTTGCATGTTGGGATTGAAATACAAAGTCTAGTGGGTGAGAAAATTTTTTCTTAAGGCCATGCAATAAGGCCCAGATATGAAGATTAGATCCCTGTAGAAATTTATTAATACTGATGTATTACCGGATCCTCCTGATCTAAAAATATTTATCTTCTTGCTAAATATAGAATCCTTCCACTGTTAAACTTGCAGAAATTTAAAACTCAATTGCAAACACATGTGAATAAATTCAATCGCACATAACACATTTGTTTAATGGGAAATCTTAAAGCTAAAAACCCCAACTATCATATATTATGTATATCAATGGAATCATGTAATAATCTCATACAAAGCTTAGTACATCAAGCTCTCAGTACAATCAACAATCATTACACACTGTTATGCAAAAATTTGCATCTCCATGCACCAATTTCTTGCCTCCTGACAGCGTGCCTCCACTGCGCAATCCCTGTTGAAGAAGACCCCTGAATGAATTCGAATTGGCCTTGCCTTGACTGCGCAATCCTCATTGGCAACTCCAATGTGTGTCAGATGCAATGAATGCATCACTATAGTCACAATGGATAGTCCATCTCACCCTTTCACCTATCTTTCCACTGGATCTCCACTGGAAATGACATGCATTGTAGTTAACTGTTGTTTCTGTTTAGTTTTTAGTGAGTTATTAGTTGTGAATTAATTAACTGATTAATTCACTTAACTCTCACTAATGTATCTTTCAGTTAGACTAGATACAACTAGCTCAACTGAGTTTAACTCACTTAACTGAGTTAAACTAAATAACAACTCAATAAATTACTCTTCCAACTCTGTCATAACTTTGCCACTTTAGTTCTAACTGAGTCCTCCATGCACGAGCCACCAATAAACCCTAGGAATTGCATAATTCCTTCAGCCCACTGATTTTCCAAATCTGTTCACTGAAATAAAGTGCTCCAAGAGAATAAGTTGATGTTTATTGTTGGATTATTATTAAAAGCTAATAATAATCGACATGCATCTATTTTTAGATCGAAGATCTATAAATAGACTTCGCCCAATATTCTAAAAATAGAATTTCATCTATTTTTCACATTTGACCAACCATCTACAAATAGCATCCTGCAACTTATAGAATATGCTCACCATGTCTAAAAATAGACATACACCTAAAAATAGCCTGTGGGCCCCACTTAGTGAAGGTGCTTATTTTTCACTAAGCTCATCATCTTGTTGAATCTCAACACTCCCTCTCAACAAGATAGGGATTATCCTTCACCTCGATCCTGCCTCTATGGTATTCGAATTTTCTCCTGCCGAGCGCCTTTGTCAGAATGTTTGCATCCTGATCTTCTGTAGGAATGTACTGAAGCAACATGATCTTCCGCTGCACACAATCTCAGATATGATGATACCAGATATCAATATGTTTAGATCTATCATGAAACACAAGATTAATCGAGAGTTTAATGCAACTCTGATTATCACAATGTATCACTGTAGGATTTAAATTTGAACCAAACAAACCAACCAGGATCTTCCTCATCCAGATAGCCTCACCTACAGCTTGACTTGCTGCCATGTATTCTGCTTCCGCTGAAATGAGTGCCACTGATCTTTATTTCCTATTGTACCAAGAAAATGTTGTAGATCCGATACTGAAAACCCCTCCTAATGTGCTCTTTTTGTCCGTTGGGCTGCCCGCCCAATCTGTATCTTCGAAGCCATGCTACTTCACCTCATCCATCTGTCTGTACCGTAATCCATACTTAGATGTGCCCCTGAGATACCTCAGGACATGCTTTCCTGCCTTCCAAAAGAGCTTGGTAGGCTTAACCATCGCTTGTGAAAGCTGGTTCACCGCATAGCATATGTCCGGTCTTGTATTAACTAAATACATGAGTGAACCCACCAACTATCGATAAACAGTGGCATCCACTACCTCTACCAATGTAGCATTCTCTTTCCTCCAATTTCCTGGAAGAGGAGTATCCATGGGCTTGCAGTCCTCTATGTGAAACTTACCAAGAATCTCCCAAGCATACTTGCCTTGAGACACAAACAATTCACCTTCCCGCTACCATATTTCCAATCCAAGGAAATAATGAAGGAGGCCCAAATCCTTCATCTCGAACTCCTTTGCAAGATCTGCCTTGCATGAGTGTAGCAACTGCTCATCACCCGTTAGTATTAAACCATCAACATAAAGAAAAATGATTAAAAGCTTACCCTCCACCACAATTCGGTACAGGTTTGCATCCACCTCACTCTTGGTGAAGCCAAGTCCAGTGAAATAACTGTCGATCCATGTGTACCAAGCACGTGGTGCTTGATTCAGCCCATACAATGCTCTTTTGAGTCTGCACACATGCGACTCGCTGCTGAAGATCTCAAATCCTTCAGGTTTCTCAATGTACACCTCTTCCTCAATGATCCCATTAAGGAGTGCAGTCTTCACATTCATATGATGAATGTGCCAACCCATCTGCGTTGAGAGAGCAAGGATGGTCCTTATGGAAGAATACCGTGCGACAGGTGCAAAGGTTTATTCATAATCAATCCCCTCGATCTGTGAGAAGCCCCAGGAAACAAATATTTCCTTTTACTTCTAGACGCTCCCATTAGCAGCTTGCTTTACCTTGTAGATCCATTTCAAATCTACCACTGATTTACCCACCAGCCTTGGAACAATCTCCCAAGCACTGTTTCTGACAATAGAGTCATACTCCTCCACCATGGCATCTACCCATGTGGGCTCCTGTGATGCTTCTTCAAAAGAATATGGCTCTGTCACGACACACTTGCTCATAAGAACCACGTATCCAGTAAACCGGTCATGTCACTGTCTCTGTCTGTGTTGTGATGTAGGGACTCCTACAGTCTTTGTCGCATCAAGCTTCAGTCTCTTAGCTTTTTTGGTACGATGTCTGCCAGTTCTGATGTTTGGCTCTAAATGAGTGGACTCCTCCACTCCATGAATCTCCTCCTGTGGTTGATCCACATCTAGAGGCTCATATTTGGGAAAAAGAAGTTCCTCCTCTGCATGCAAGTGTAGCTCCCTCTCAAGTGACAACTTCATGGCTTTCACCTCATTGAATTTTATATCTTGTCGCACCACAGTCATTTGACTATTTGGAAAATACACACGATAATAGTGGGGTGTTTTTGTGTACCCTAAAAATATCCCAACTTTTGCAGGTGGCTCCAGCTTCTTCCTGGTGTCCTTTGTCACAAGAATGTAAACAGATGAGCCAAAAATCTTCAAATGAGAAATATCAGGCTTTTACCAGTAAAAGCTTCTTCAGGTGTACTCATGCCAAGTACTCTATGAGGACAACGGTTTTGCACATAAACCACAGTGTTGCATGCTTCCGCCCACAAGTGCATTGGTAGGCCCTGGTCATGCAGCATAGCTCGTGTAGCACCCACGATCATTCTGTTCTTCCTCTCCGCGACCCCATTCCGCTGTGGGTTATGAGGCGCTATGAGTTCTCTTCGAAATCATTCTTTGCTACAGAGTCTTTGAATTCATTCGAGATATATTCACCACCATTATCACTTCGCAGAGCCTCCACTTGCTTCCCCAACTCCTTCTCCACAAATGCTTTAAACTCACAGAATTTTGAGAATGTTTCGCTCTTCTTCTGCATGAAGAATATCCAACATCTATGAGAATAGTCATAAAAAAATATAACATAATACCTATGTTTTGCTATTGAAGCAACCGAGAAAGGTCCACACATGTCTGTGTGAATTCTCTCCAGGATCACTGAAGCACGGTTCTTCTTTTCATGAAAGGTGGTCTTCACAAACTTACCCATAGTACATCCCTTTCACTGATCTGACTGCGCAAGAGTACCCTTGGGAAGTCCAGTAGAAATCTACGGCAAAATATTCAAGGTGCCATGGTGAGGATGGCCCAATCTCCTGTGCCATAATTCACCCTCATCCCGACTCACCACTTCTTCTGATTTTCCCATCATTGCAGTGCAACCATCTACCTCCAACTTGTAGAGATTATTAACTTGAATCCCTATCCTCTTGCTTTGACCTGTTGTTTTATGTCGCAAGAAATCTTTTCCCTCGCTGAAAACAATGTCATAACCTCTGTCTTCCAACATTGCGACTGAGACCAAGTTTTTCTTCAGACCTGGAACATGCATAACATCTTTCAACAGAAATGGTTTACCTAAATCCCTCTCAAAGGTAATGGTTCCAATGTCGGTCACACTGTATTTTCCATCGTTCCCCATCTCTATATGCATTTGGAGATCCTTCTCCTCCAATTCACTAAACAACTCCTTGTCTCCTGTCATATGGAAAGACGCACCACTATCAAGATACCACACAGATCCCATTGAGCTTGAAACCAAGCATGCGATCAAAGAGAAATCAAGTTCAAATTGTGAGGCTAAAGCCTCTCCGCTACAGCTCTAGCAGCCTTCTTGTTCTTCTTTTTCTGTGGGCAGTTAGTGGCGAGACACCCATGTTCGTGACAATGAAAGCACTTAAATTTGGACAAATCTAGCTTCTTGCCTTTAGCCTCGGATTTTGGATGAAATTTATTCCCCTTCCCTTTCCTTTCTTTGGTAGCCAAAGCGCCATTCTCTTCATCATCATTCTTCGATGAAGAGCCATCCCGCACAAGATCCGACCAAAGTCGCTCCCAATATGGAAGTTTCTCTCGTCCATTGACAGAGTCTTCGTAGCTATGCCAAATATTCGGAAGCCCAAGGAGAGCCAATATCACCAAGTCATCATCATCAACTGTAATCCCCACACTTCCCAGTTCATCCCTACAGTGGACAAACTTCGTGAGATATTTTGGAATTCTGTCACCCTTCTCCATTTTTATTGTTCTGAGCTTATCTTTCAGTGCCAAATTCCTTTGGTAGCTACTGCTTTGGAAAAGATCTGTCAAAGCCTTCCACATTGCAAATGGAGTGGATTTCCCGTGAAGGCTTGACACAATATGGTCCTTCACATGTTCCAATAGAATTTTTCTTGTCTCTGCTACCTTCTTTTGCCATGCATAAAGTCCTGCAGCATCACTAGAAGCCAACTTAGGAACATCGATATTATCTTCAAGCACCGCCTCCATCCTATCCTTCCAGGCTATGTAATTCGAGCTACCCTCAAGGGCATACTCCAATCGCAACCCACTGAAAGACATTTCAATGAATACCCAATTTTCGCACCAAGAAATTTCTGCAGCAAATTCAAATTGTCCACCAGCACAAAACTCAACAATTATTCACAATTGCAATCTCCAGTAATCAATAATGCTCTAATACCATGTATAAATTTATTAATACTGATGTATTACTAGATCCTCCTTATCTAACAATATTTATCTTCTTTCTAAATACAAAATCCTTCCACTGTTAAACTCGCGGAAATTTAAAACTCAATTGCAAACACATGTGAATAAATTCAATTGCACATAATACAATTGTTTAATGGGAAATCTTAAAGCTAAAAACCCCAACTATCATATATTATGTATATCAATGGAATCATGTAATAATCTCATACAAATCTTAGTACATCAAGCTTTCATTAAAATCAACAATCATTACACACTGTCATGCAGAAATTTGCATCTCCATGCACCAATTTCTTGCCTCAGATAGCCTGCCTCCACTGCGAAATCCCCGCTGAAGAAGACCCTTGAATGAATTCGAATTGGCCTTTCATTTAATACAAAATCCTCATTGGAAACTCTAATGTGTGTCAGATGCATTAAATGCATCACTATAGTCACAACAGATAGTCCATCTCAGCCTTTCACCTATCTCTCCACTGGGTCTCCACTAGGACTGACATGCACTATAGTTAAGTGTTGTTTCTGTTCACTTGTTAGTGAGTATTAGTTGTGAATTAATTAACTAATTAATTCACTTAACTCTCACTTGTGTATCTTTCATTTAGACCAGATACAACTAGCTCAACTGAGTTTAACTCACTTAATTGAGCTAAACTAAATAACAACTTAATAAACTACTCTTCCAACTCTGTCATAACTTTTCCACTTCACTTCTAACTGAGTCCTCCATGCATGAGCCACCAATAAACTCTAGGAATTATGTAATTCCTTCAGCCCACTGATTTTCCAAATCTGTTCATTGAAAAAAAGTGCTCCAAGAGAATAAGTTGATGTTTATTGTCGGATTATTATTAAGAGCTAATAATAATTGACATGCATCTATTTTTAGATCGATGATCTATAAATAGACTTCGCCCAATATTCTAAAAATATAATTTCATCTATTTTTCACATTTGACCAACCATCTACAAATAGCATCCCGCAACTTATAGAATATGCTCACCATGTCTAAAAATAGACATACACCTAAAAATAGCCTACGAGCCCCACTTAGTGAAGGTGCTTACTTTTCACTAAGCTCATCATCTTGTTGAATCTCAACAATCCCTATCCTCCTTGCTGTAAAAAATAAAAGCATAATAACCTTACCACAATAAAAAATACCAATAGAATCATGATTTGTCCAATTGTTAAAGATGTAGTCCAAAACCAATTTATAACAAGGCCAAAGGCTAGTGAACTTACCATTCAACCTTTTTTCCTAAAGGGTATTAACATTCTTCTTTGCTGAAAAAGTAAACCCCAAGTCAAGAGAAGGAATTTTATCCAACCATTTTTTCAAATCTTATTGGTTCAAGAAATTATTGATTAATTAAATCGTGGGGCATAGAGCCATGAAGTTTTGTGGCAAGATTGCAAAGAATACCCATTGAAAAATGCTTAGAAATATTCAAATCAACAACTCTAGAGTGAGGGAGGGCACTTGAATATCAACCTCATAGAACAATCTTGAAATGAACATATCAAAGCTAAATATACACCACATAGAAGTGAAAACCAATAAACCTAGATACATCCCGCACAAGAACAAAAAGTGTTTAAATATGCAACAAGAAATAGTGAAATTGGCATCCAGAAACAACATGAAAACTCCTACACTAGTGTGGGACCACAAGTCATTTAGTGATGGGTCCTAGCGATACATTAGTGTGCAATTCAATTTATTTAATAAATTGGAAATGTGTCTAATTTAATTTTCCCTTAAGTAAATTGGACAATAAAATGTAATCTTATCCCATAATCAATTGTAATTGTTAACTGAGTGTGATAAACTCATTTATCTCATGAATTTCGAGTTGAGGGTGGTCGGTGAGGCATGCAGAGTGATTCTATTAGTTGTGGAGTTCAAGTTGTAGTTAAGTGCATGAGTTTAACACATGAGAAATAAATTAACTCAATTACCTAATTTAAAGTTATTTGAACTAGTTGTAACTGTTTGTTGCACTAGTGAGAGATCAAGTAAATTAAACCAGATTTAATTCACATGAAGTGATCTTCCATGAAACTAATGATTTACTATTAATAGTTGCATGCATGTTAGTTCTAGTGGAAACCCAGTTGAGACAAAGGTTAAAGGGAAGTTGACTATCAGTTGTATTATTAGCAGACTGCCCGGATGTAGTTAAAACACCACAATATTTCCCATGATACTTGCACAGTTGAGAAAGGTTGAAATTACTAAGGAATAGGGATTGCATTCCTCATGAATTGCGTGAGAAAGGCAAGCTGAAGATAGGCTGATAATTGGCTAAGTGTTGGCCCGATTTTGTCTGAATCAGTGTGAGACGATTAGTAGAGTGCATGAGACTCTTGTGAGAAGAGTTCATTGTAATTGTTTCATGATTCCTTGGTGAATATACAATATAATATAGATGGATTTTGAGCAATAAGCTTTCCCCAAGAAAATTTCTGTGTTGTGAATTGATTTGCTTCTTTCTTTACATTTTATGATTGTGCGACCGTGTTTAATTTTCCGCAATTGATTTGTAGAAGGATTCAATATCTTTCTTTAGTAGATCACATGATCGGATTGAATCCATTGATATACATATTGTTTGTATAATTTCTACATGGTATCAGAGCACAAGAAATCACTATAGTGGAGAAGAAATTGAGTTTGTGGCTGAATAACATTCAAATTTTCAGAAGTATTATTTGGTGTGACAATGGATCAAGATGGTTTTTAATGGCTTGATATTGGAGTATGCACTCGAGGGAAGCTTTAATTATATTGCATGGAAAGATAGAATGGAGGCAGTGATGGAGGAAAACGAGTTGAAATAATTCATTGAGAGTGATGTTCCCAAGCCCACAACACCAGATGTCGCTCTTCTTGATGCTTGGAAAAAGAAGGTAGCAAGGGTAAGGAGGATTTTATTGGAGGGAGTGTGAGACCACATTGTCTCAAATCTCCATGGAAAAGAAACTCCATATGCAATGTGGAAGGCTTTGATAGATCTATTTCAGAGTAGCAGTGACCACAGAAAATTGGAACTGAAGGACAAGCTCAGGAAAATCAAAATGGAGAATGGCGACGCTATTCCGAAATATTTAACCCAGTTTGTATAATGTAGTGATGAGCTTGGGAGTGTCGGAAGTAATGTCGCGGATGATGAATTAGTGAGCCTAGCTCTTCAAGGAATTCCCAAGATTTGGCATAGTTATCATGACTATGTCAATGGGAGGGAGAATCTGCCAGATTCAAAACGACTTTGGTCGGATTTGGTGCAAGAAGAATTCAGGCAGGATACCAGGGATAGATCTTCATCTAAGACAGATGATGAAGAAAATTACGCCTTGGCTGGTAAGGTGGAGAAGGGGAAGGGAAAGAAATCCTATTCCAAATCTGAGACCGACGAAGAAGGAAAGGAGCGCGACATGTCCAGAGTGAAGTGCTTTCGTTGTCATGAGCATGGAAATTATGCCACTAATTTTCCACAAAAGAAGAAGAACAAGAAGGCTTCAAAATATGCAGCTAGTGAGACTTTGGCCTCACAATTTGAGCTGTACTTCTCGCTCATCGCATGCATGGTGTCAAGTGCAATGGGATCAGTGTGGTACTTAGATAGTGTTGCATCTTTCCACAGACGAGAGACAAAGAAATTTTCAATAGCTTGGAGGAGAAGGACCTCAAGATGCATATCAAAATGGGTGATGATGGACGGTATAGTGGTACTGAGATTGGTACAGTTACCTTCCAAATGCAGTCAGGTAAACCCTTCTTATTAAAAGAGGTCATGCATGTACTAGGCTTGAAAAAGAATTTAGTTTCAGTTGCAATGTTGGAGGATAGAGGTTATGATGTGGTTTTCAGTGAAGGGAAATATTTTCTTCGACACAAAGCCACAAGGAAAGCCAAGAAGATTGGGATTCATGTGAAGAATCTCTATAAACTTGATGTAGATGGTTGCACAACATTGATGGGTAAAGAATACAAAGTGGTGAGCCGGGATGAGGGTGAGTTATGGCACAAGAGATTGGGCCATCTACACCACAGAGCTTTGAAGGTCATGCAATAAATTTTTACGGGGCTTCGAAAGGGTACCCTTGCATAGATAGACACATGCAAGGGATGTACCATGGGGAAGTGTGAGAAAGCCATGCAATTGTCCCTTAAGAGGGAGATTGATTTGAATGTAGATGAGGAACTCTTGGTTCCAAAGGATGAACCTCAATATGTGGAGCAACCACATGAGGAGGATCATGGAGTGGCAGAAACCACTCATGTAGAGACCTCCGGGAGGGGGAAATTTCAAGCCAGATGGGCAGAGGGAGTACAATCATATATACCTCTAGGTGTGAGGTGGGGCGATGTGGAAAATAAATCCCAAGAATAAATTTGGGTAGGGTCCATTGAGATGGTGTGTATCAAGGATCGAACCTGGCTAAGAGGAGCCCACAGTACATCAGTAGCAAGATCGGTTAGATTGATGTAGTTAGATGCCAGGAAGATAGAAATCAGAGTGACAGGTGTCGGATATTGGAGCGCAGATCAGAGTTGTCAGTAGTGTAGAGTGCATGGATGGAGATGTCAACAATGCAGAGAGTCCAGTAGGAACAAATCTATTATTGGTCCAAACAAGATAGCTACGGGTTAAGTACTCACGATCAAATAAAAGCCAGGAAACATTACCCCAAGTGCCATTCAAAGATAAAATCTAGATGGCCAATGAAAATGAAGATCCAATAATGAAGTATAGTAAAGAAAATCCCTGAAGAAAATGATCTATTGTAGTTTTATTTCTCTTTATATTTATAGATCTGTAGTTTATTGTTAATTTCATATGCATGAAAATTAAAATTATGCTGAAAATAGAGAACAACGAAATAAAACTCACAAATCATGATTTGACACAATATATGGCCCGAGAAACCCTTTAAGGAGAAAACCTAACAGGAAGGTGAGGCTACTCTACTCTCTTTCTCTAAATAGGAAATGAATACGAGTATAAAGAAGTATGGCCCATGACACGTGGGCTAATACAATGAAAAAATCCTCTCTGTGTGTTCTATCTCCTATCCTTCTTGGCTATTTTTTCTCATCTGTGGAACAAATGCACTCAAAAATATTGGAACCCCTTTTCCTCCTTGTGACCTGGTTATAACACAATATGATAGCCTATTAGTGGTTAGTTTTGGATACCTAAAATCTTAATCAAAGTTATAATATGGAATCTTATAGAGAATCCTTCATCATAATCATGTGGCTAGCCCATTTTCCATGAATAATGGAGGCTGACATGGCATCCTCTTGAATTATGGTGGTGAAAACAAGGTCAACTTCTGAGTGGCATAAATTTTGCATACAAACTTCGATTAAGGTGATTATTGCTGTTGGAAAGGTCTCTAGTTGTAGAATATGAAAAGAATGTTTGTGCTAGAGAAAAAAATTTACCCCTAGAAAACATCATTTGATGCCTCAAAATTCTCCTAGAAGGTTTCAGACCCCGATTTTCCAAACTGGGTCCCAATGGTAAAAATGATATTTTGAGTTTATTCCTCCATTTTTTCAATCTAGAAGCATCAAGATGGATGAAAAAAATACAATGATCCAATATGGATCACACCTCCCTATTTTGGGAGGATTTTGGTCCCAAAAACCTTATACTAAATGAGGTGAGGAATTTTTCCCTCCACCCTCTCTTGGGTGTAAAATTTAGCTTTGTCTAGAAGTTGTCCTTTCAACCTAATCTGCCAAAAGTCATGTTTCCACTGTCTTATAGTTCTAGACCTCTTCTAAAAAATTGTATCTTCTGTCAACTTTGCTTGAGCATCTAGTACCAAATCCTCCATAGAAGGTAGGACATGTTCCTCTTTCTGATCTAGCATGGAAGACTTGTCAAAGCTTCAGATTATCCACATTCACAATTGAGTAAAAGTGCATATATGGGGGTAGACTAGGTTTTTAGGCATTATCTCACACCTTTTCCAATATCTGAAAGGGACCATATATTTGGAATTTATTTTCCAGATTTAATCACATGATTAGTTTTTGGTAGAAGTTTCAAACCAATTAATGTGGTTCATCCTCTAATCATGTAATTAATTCGAAAAATATAATTCCAAAAACATGATGGATCACATAAGCTTGAAATTAGAGAGTGATCATATCACAGGTCCTTGATTTTATTAGCAAGACCATGTAGCATGTCTTTGTTCAATTGTTACCATAGTTTGTCTCCCACCTTGAATTACTTATTTGTTCTATGTTGATCATGCCTGGCGTTGTATTTTTCCTATGACGTCCACAGTGTCTCATGTACCTGTATATGGATTTACATAATCTTATTAAAAAAACTTTCAACCCTCAAAACATTCCATGTATAATCCTCCCTCACTCCTCCTTGCTAACCATATGAAATATCCAATGGTTAAGGTGGAAAATATCCAAAACAAGTTTCAAATGGGGACTTACTAGTAGAAGTGTGCATTGCTGTGCTATAAGAGTGTTGTATATATACCATATTTAAATTCTATGTCTTCATATCCTTCTGATTATAGCCCCTCCAAAGGTGCACCAAAGTCATGTTGACTACTTTTGTTTGCTCATATGTTCGAGGATGGAGTTTCATAGACATATTCAACTTCATGTCCATATTCTCCCACAATACAATCCAAAATGGACTGACAAATCTTGTGTCCCTATCTGAAACGATGCTCCTTGGTATCCCAAAGTGCACCTAAACCTGTCTAAAGAACATGTTTGTTGCTTCTTTCCCATTGATGGTCTTATTACATGGAATCAAAACACACATCTTACAGAACCTATCAACTACCATGAATAAGTGGTGATGTCCCTTCTTGGTTGTTGGTAAACCTACAATAGATTCCATGGAAATTTTTTCCAAGAGATTAGTGGGTACATGTATGGGATGATATATACCATATTTCCTATTACTATGCTTGCTATTAAAACAAAACATGCATCATATTTTGAACCTAGCTACCTCTTGTTGCATCTTAGGCCAATAAACATACTTCTACAAGTTGGCCATTGTCTTCCTTACACCAAAGTGCCCTGCAACCTTGGAGGTGTGAGGCTCTCTGATCAACTACAAATTCTCACCTTTAGGAACAAATAAATTACCCATCCTATAGAGTAACCCATCCTAGAGATGTTAGTCCATGATGTTGTCACTATCATGCACATGACTCTAGTTCTACAACTATTGAAACACCTCCTTGAAGTCCTCATGCTCTGAATATGCCTCTCTGTGTGCATCATGGGTGAATGGATCCATGTGCATCATAGTTTCCAAATCTATGATATTTGATGTGGGTGTGCTTTAAAGCATGTTGGCCAACTTATTTGTGCTTCCCTTATTGTACTTGATCACTAAATGACATTGTTGTAGAAACCCCATCTACTAGTAATGCCTAGTTTGTTGTAGCTTACTTTGGGCATGCAGGTACTATAGTGGCTGGTGATATGTGTGGATTATTGTCTCCTTTCACATCAGATAGCACTTCCACTTCTTCAAAGCTTGCACTAGGGCATAAATATCCTTGTCATAGGTAGGTTAGTTAAGAATTTCCCCATGAAATACTTCATAATGGTATCATACAATCCTCCCTCCTTGCATCAAGACTGCTCCTATAACATACCCACTTGCATCTATCTCCACTTCAAAGGGCTACTAAAATTTAGGTAATTCTAGAACTGGTTCTTGACTGATCTTCTTCTTTAGCTCCTTAAAGGCCCTCCATAGACCCTTTCCCCACTGTAAACTCTTGCCACTTGTTCTTATAGCACAGAGTGGTACTGCTACTATTGAAAATGAGGCTATGAATTTCCTCAATAACTATGCCACCCCATTGAAACTCCTAACCTCAGAAACATTAGTAGGCACTCACCATTTCATGATGGACTCCATATTAGTAGGATATATCTTTATCTCTCCTCCACCTATCACATACCCCAAATGAACTAAATAATACTGTGCACACTCACACTTATTGATATTTCCTAGTAGTTGGCGCTTTTTTAATGTCTCCAACACCTGCATCAGATGTGAAATGTACTCATCCTAGGTAGAACTATATACCAGTATATCATCCAAATAGACAATAACAAATGAATCTATAAATGGGATAAATATATCATTCATTAACCTCATAAATGTATCTAGTGCATTACATAGACCAAATGGAATTACTAACCACTTATACAAAAAATTATTGGTTTTGAAGTTTTTTTTCCATGTATTTTCTTCTTTGACTCAAACCTGGTGATATCTAGACTTTAAGTCAAACTTGGTGAAGTATTTCATTTGCTGCAACTAATGTACAAAATCATCTATCCTAGATAGGGGGTACATGTTCTTGAGTGTGATTTCTATCAATGCCCTATCATTAATACACATTCACCAAGTCCCATCCTTCTTTGGCATAATGATTATGGGTGACCCAAATGGTGATCTACTTGGTCTAATGACACCTTGTTCTAGTAGTTGTTTCAATTGTTTCTTCACCTCACTTGATTCTATAATAGAGTGCTTATATAGCCCAATGTTTGGAAATGGGGAGTCTGGAAATAGTTGGATCTCCTGCTCCACTTCCCTCTTGGGTGGTAACCATTTCGGTTCTTGGAACACATCCTTGTATGATTGTATGAAATCTTCTAGTTTTTTTTTCTCAGTACACCCCTCCAGGGATGAATTTCCTCTTATAGACTCTTCTACAGACTTATTTTCTCTTAAAAAAAAAACATACTTGTTGTTGGAACTGATCAATTTCTTGGCTTTGTTGGTACTTACTAGTGAAATTTTTAACTTGCATTTGTCCACATTGATGGTGAATTATTTACTTAGCGAGTTGGTACTGATTAGCTCACCGAATGAATATTTCATCTCACATGTACATGTAGGGACTTCCAAATACAACTCCACATACATCAAGGGGAACTACATATGGATTTACTTCATCAATAAGATTAGCACTAATAGAAAATATAATTTTTCATTGTTTTGTTACCTTCAACTTAGCATCCTTATTTACCCATCTTAATTGATATGGGCTCAAATGATCATGAATTTCTAATCCCAATTTATTTTCCAAATCTATTGCAATGAGATCTTCCTATGATCTTGAGTCAAACAAAGCATCAATGTTTCTCTTCTTGTGTTCTTTCTTTATGTGGAAGAATTTGGTCATTTCTTTCTCTTCTTGTTGTTGAAGGATACTTAGATTCGACTCCTTCTACACTGACATATGTATAATCTTCTTATCCACATCCGAGCTAATTTCAACGTGATTTATTGAATCAATGGCCATGATATTCTTCTTCTTATTATCTTTTTTTTTTAGGTTAATCTATGGATGCAACTTCCAACACTTCTTCTCTTTATGGCCATCAATGTTCTAGTGGTTGTTGGTTTATTTTCACTTGTGTGTTGTGTATATCATATTTTTATCTTACCCCCCTTCTCAATTCTTCTTCCCCTCCTTAGAATAATCCTATTTCTTCTTGTGCTTCAATCGCCTTGGTTCACCTTTCTTCATGCATATGTTCTCCAGGTACTATGCTTGTACAAAACCCTCATCTACTGATCTAGGATTGAATACCATCACTTGCTTCTGTAGATGGCTTTGTATACCCCACAAATACCTTAGGAGTACATCTAGGTTCTTTTGGAAGATACCTAACATCATGGTCATGTTTCTGAAATTTTTGGTGTACTCATATATGCTCTACCTTGACTTCTGCCTGAAGTAGTGCCATTGGATCCATTAGTACTATACATATCCAACATGGTAAAATTGTGACATTATGAGGGTTTTGAGTCCTCCCACTTGTCACTAAAATATATCCCTCCAACTTCAAGGTCCCTGTGTGGCTTTCTCACCATGTTAGGGCATGACCCTCTAATTTCAGTCGTGCAAATGAAATCTTTTGTTCTTCTGTAAAATTATGGACATTGAAATACACTTCGAATTGTTGCAACTAGTGATTTAGATTTAGAGTGTCGGTCTCACCTTGGTAAGACTTTATATTTAACTTCTCTTCCATTTTTAGAAGAGACTTTGAATGATTCATGTACTCAAACTAGGTTGATATTTTTTGGGTCCTTTCTTCAGTTAGTTTTCTATTTCTTCTTGCTTTCCTGATGTCCCCTCTGATCTGTCCTTTATATTAGAACCTATATCTTCTCTAAATATCCCAATATTATTTCTCAAGGTTAAAAAGAGGATATTTACATTATGGTTTATATATGAGCTTATGCTTCTAGCTGCAAAATCCTCTCCTCTTAAAGATTAGGAGGTTTATTAACGGATTCGTCAACCATGACTATGGTTTTGCAAGTTTTGGCTTAGCTAATATAGATCCCCTAAAAATGTCCAAAATATACCAAAATAATCCTGCTCTAATACCAATATGATCCATAAAATGTCGTGGATATTCCACTAGATATTTCATCACAATAGATCTGATAAAGATAAATTTAAAAATACGAAATCTACTTATTAGGGTTTTATTTCTTTTTAGATTTCTAGATTTGTAGATTAATGCTAATTTCATATGGATGAAAATTAAAATTATGAAAAAAATAGAGAATAATGAAATGAAAAATCACAAACCATGATTTGACACAATATATGACCTGGGAAACCCTTTCGAGAGAAAACCCAGCTAGAAGGTGAGGTCACTTTGCTCTCTTTATCTAAATAGAAAATGATTGTGAGTACAAAGAAGTATGGCCTGTGGCCCATGGGATAATAAAATGAAAAAATAATCTCCACATTATCTATATCCTATCCATTTTATCTATTTTTTCTCATCTATGGAACAAATGCGCTCAAAAAGAATGAAACCCCTTTTCCTCCTAGTGGCCCGATTATAACCCAACCTGATAGCCTACTAGTAATTAGGTTACAATCTTAACCAAGGTTACAATATTGAATCTTATAGAGTATTATTCATCATAATCACGTGGCTAATCCATTTTCCATGAATAATGGGGGCTGATGGGGCATCCTCTCAAATTATGGTGGTGAAAACAAGAAGGTAAAATTTTGAGTGGCATAACTTTTGCAAACAGACTCTGATTGAGGTGAATTTTGTGTTTTCGGAAAATCGTATTTGTGTAGAATATGGAAATAAGGTTATACATTAAGGAATACAAATTTTACCCCCAAAAAAATCATTTTATGCCTCAAAATTCTCCTGGAAGATTTCAGACCCTAAATTTCCAAACTCGGTCTTGTTAGAAAAAATGGTCCTCTAAGATGATTCGTCCATTTTTTTTAGTCCAAAAGCATAAGTATGGAAGAAAAAAAATATAATGATCTAATCCGAATCAGAGAGTTTTTTTTCCTTGATATGTTCCTGGCTACTTAGGAACTATGCCAAGGCATATTCAAACCAAAATTTGACCACAAGATGACCCTTGGGTAAAACAGGGCTCCTTAGTTATTGTAGAAATTGACTTCTTACACTGACTAAGTAGTAGTCTGTTAAGTTGAGTGGATAGATTTAAATTGGAAAAATAGAAATACATGGTTGAGGATGGAAACTTTAGGACTATAATTTGAAGTTTGTAAACCTCTAAGACTAGAGGCAGTTCCATTGATCATGAAATGTAATTAAGAAGAGTACAATAACTGACAACGGAAGGTGGAAGAAAAGGATAAGATGATCCGGATCTTGTGGGGAGGCCCCCAAGATATAAAAATTTGAAATGGATCTTTGGGGAAGACCCCCAAGGTTTGAAAAATTGAAATGCTCGAAAAATATGAGAACACACAGTAAAAAAAACCACAAAGAAATTTTTTATTAAAATCGAGAATATTTTTAAAAGCTACATTGTGGTGGCCAATCTCTCCTTTTACAAAATGTGACTTCTTACTTATAGTCTTTCTTAGTTACAATACCATGGGTAAATTCCATGAGTGGGTAAATACCATGGGTGAATGAATACCATGGGTAGATGCAACTTAAAATACCATGGGTGGATGCCACTTACAATACCATGGGTAGATGTCACTTTTCATTTAGATCATTCTTCCCTCCTTAAGAAGAAATGGTCCCCATTGCATTAAATTCCCTCTTGAGAAGCCTTTATTGAATATGAAGAGCCACTGAAGAGAATGGTTTTTTATGGTTAATCCATAACTGTGATGAATGAAGATCCAAAGATATAAATACCTTGTAATGCTTGTGACCAACTATGATACTGACAGTGTGTGACCTAACAAATGGACTTCAATGAAGTGTGGGTTTGTGGACGACCCATAAATATGAAAAAATGAAGATTCGATGATAGAGATACCCTATAATTCTTGTGACCAACCGTGATACTAACAATGTGCGGCCTAACAAATGGACTTCAATGACAGGGATTTTATGCGGTTTACCCATAATCATGATGTTGACTATTGATGAAGTAGTAGGTGCCTACATAGCTCGGGGTGGGAGAGCATGTCTCCAAAGAAAACAAGATGGATGATGTTATGTTGAAAGTAATGAATGTGAAGAAGGTGCCTACTAAAGTGGGGTTGGAAGGCATGTCTCCAAAGGGAGCTTGCTCCGAATGACACTCCATGTATAAAAAATAATTTAAAATGGACAGAAATCGGTCAATATAACTCAGAATATTTATTATAAACTTTTTTTTTTTCAGAAATAGAATTACCATTATGCATCTTCCCATGTGTTTGAAATCCCTATCTGGAAACTCTATAAAATCAAATTCGCGTTGCAACTATCCTGCTGTCACAAAAGTTCTGAAAAAATAACAGATTTTAAATTAGTGATATCTCCCTCATCTGAACTTCGATTCAACGAATTGGTTTTTTGAAATTGAGTGATTTTTAAAGAGGAACTCATATCTGCAATACTTTTTACTGTAATTTTGCCAAAAATTGCAAAAATTATAGGAGAAATACCGTCCACGAATTGGCGTCAGAAAAATTTATGCAACACAACTGATTTTAAATCAGTGATATCTCCCTCATCCAGACTCTGATTTGGCCAATGTTTTTTTGAATTTGGGTATTTTTTCACAAGGAATCTAGATATGTTGTTTTTTTTGGTAAATTTTGCACCAAAAGTTTCAGATCTGATCTGAAAACTCACTGCCCAAAAAAATCTTGAAAAAATCTTGAAAAAAAATTCTTCCCGCTTTGCCCAAGAAAGTGCTCTATGGAGGTCGTTGCACATGCATGAATTTTGTTGAAGATTGCTGCTCAATTTTGAAATTGAAATATGAGTCAAACTCTCATTCCCGTGGAGCTGTAACTTGAATCTAATACCATTGATCTAGATCTTGGGGGGAGGGCCCAAGATCTAAAAACTTGAAATGCCTGAAAAATTGAGAACACACTGTAAAAAAAAATACAAAGAAACTTTTTATTAAAATAAAGAATATTTTTAAAAGCTACATTGTGGTGGCCAATCTGTCCTTTTACAAAATGTGAATTCTTACTTATAGTCTTTCTTAGTTACAATACCACAGGTAAATTTTATGGGTGGGTAAATACCATGGGTAGATGCAACTTACAATACCATGGGTGGATGCCACTTCAAAATCTTAAGAACAATAAATCTTTGACCTATTAGTGAGCAAGGAAGTCAATGTGAGAATTAATAGATGAATCCAATGAAATTAACATTTATGCTAGTTAAAAACAATTAATTCAATAGTAAGCACTCATATTAAGACTTAAAATGTCATCTTTAAAAATGTGTACTCAAATGGTATAGGAAATAGGTGAAATGATGAATCAAAATTAAATAGTCATACTCTATTTATTGCACAAATACTTTATACCTCCCATAAATTAAAAATACCTTTGAAACTAATTTTTTCTTTGTAAACCTTTGAATATATAAGGATATTGAAATGGACATTGAATTAATTAAATTCTTAATAAAAAAGAACATGATTGAAAAATGAGAAGCTTAATATAGAAATAGAGGGAAAAACAAGGCTATGAATATACGAAAGGTGAATCCAATGGATGCCTTGATTAGAAAATTACAAAGATGATCCCTCATGTTTATTTATAAAAGCTCAATCTCCTCCCACAATTCTCATCGCATGTTGAACTAATACCTTTATTTTTTGAATTAATTTATTGAAAAATAGGTTTTTTTATAAAACAAATATTTATGGACTTAACACCATTGGGCTTTATCTTCATATCATTACTAAGAATATAAATTATTTGTTAGTTCAATTTTCAGTTTTCCCTACTACCAGATTCTTTGCCACCTATTTTTCCACCCATTTACTCCATTTGGGGTCAATTATTTTCATTCTTTCTGTAATTCCTTTTATAAAACAAAAGGAGATTACAAATATTCAAGAAACATGATGTTAGAGGGATGCTGACATTACTTAAAATAACACATTTCAAAAAAATGATTCTACTACACATCAAGATTCAGCTAAGTGCCTTGATCAAAATTCAAACCCAACCAACTTGGAAACCATCGTATTTATTTTAGAATTTTTACCTAACAAATATAACAATGATATTGGTGACATATTTAATTTAGCCGATGAAAGCTTATGATTTTCTTGACTCATGCTATATAATCTCTTAGAGCTTCATTGCACAGTTTCATCATTTGTCTCCAAGGAAAGATATAAAATAACACTAGATTCAAGGCAGTGACTAATGTGAGGATAACCCAACCCAATCTTAGAAAAAATAATTGATGGGTCCACAAACTTGTAAAGGATGGTGCTTCATCACCTAATTATTGAACACCTTATGTTGATCTTGATCATAATTAAAATTCATAAGATCCCAATCTCGAGAGAATTTAATACTCATTGATCCAACACCATTATTATTTTGATTACCATAATTAATAGTGCTATTGTTTCCATCCTTGATGTTGTCATTGTGAGACTGAGACTAATAATCATGAGCTTTGTTGATCTGGAGATGGTTGTGACCATTGGGCTCATTGGATTATTCGATTTCTTTATTGCACTTGGATAAATATTTTTTTTCTTTTTTGTAAGCTTGATAGTACCATTCATTTTTCTCTTTTTTTAGCCCATCTTCATCAACATGTCCAAATACATCACTCCGACCGGGGAAGGGAATTGAACATGTGATGAGTTCTATAACAACCCACCTCATCACCGTTTAACCAATACCCCACAGACGATAAATCTTATATCCATTGGACATCATATTTATTGATATAAAAATTAATTGTGATGCCTTGATTATGGAAGCAATAAAACCACTATGCCACTTTAATAATTACTGTGGTTTCTTTTTTTCTTTTTTTTCTTTTTTGTTTTTTTGGGGGGTGGGGTGGGGGGTGATTATATGGTGTTTTTGAAACCTATCAAGGGGTCCTGGACCTAAACTATTGCTAGCATTTCACTTGTCTGAAAAAATAGTGGTTTCATTTTGGACTCCCCCCTCCCCCATTATTAATTATCGAGTAGGTTGGGGGGTTAGAAATCCACCATGACCATTGATTTTTCAACTCTCTGAAATTTCAAACTACTTAGATCACCAATTCTCAATTCCTTCCATACCTTGATCTTCTGATACTATCACCTATACATTTGTATGTATGTATGAATCCATAAATGATTAAAGATAATATTAAAGAAATGCAAGACTGTGATGTTCTCAATGAGATCCTTCCCCACATTGATTACTTCAAGCCATAAACTTTCAACTCTTCATAACCATTGATTTTGAGAGAAAGTTGAAAACTATATTCACATTCTGGTCAATTTGCACTTGCAAGTGAGCTTGATATATCTATGGTAGCTCAAAAATTAATTATCTTTCGTGCAATCTCCTTGGTTTTCTTATGACCATGGAAAAATTTTAATTGATCATGTAAAGGTGTGAAATCGACACTTAGTACAACGAATTTGATCCCAAACTTTTCTAGAGAAATTTCAACATTTCTATGGCCTTTCCAACTACTGCAATTTGATAAGAATATATCTCCTTATTAGTCATGACATGAAATTCCTTAGGTTAATGCACATTGATGATTAAACTGCAATGCTCTCTCATATTTTTTTTATTGGTGTGAGAAAAGCATCACCAACAAATCTGTTGATCTAGACTAGTGCTAAAAACCCAATGACCATCTATCCACACACCTTTAACAAAATAAGTATGAGCAGAGACAATTAATTCTCAATTCAAGAAAGGGAAATCATACACATTTTTTTAGTTGTAGGCCCTAAATCCTTGGCATATGCTCCACCTAATATAATATTTTCAATCTTTGGCTAATCATGTTTTCCATTTTTGGGTTCACTATATTTCTATGGTTCTTTTTTTCTCATTCATGAGGTTCTTATTTATCAATTTATTCTAAATTTAATGTATATGCAAACCAAAGCTTGCAATATGTAGAGATTGATCATCCACCAACTAAAAACATTAGAAAGTGAACTCAAATTCTCAATCTTCAGGCTCCCATCACCATTTAAATTTGAAATCTAAAGACAATTGACTCTAGTCTAGAGGGCACAATAAAACACATGTAAAGGTTGAACCATTCATATTTTATTATGCATCCTTACCATGGGTATCATTTCATTACTATATTCAACATCTCTTTTTAATGAAAGTCTTGAGAAACTATATAAAAATATATTCTCAAACTCCCTAACTACCCCATATTCAATTTGTCTAGTACATTTGTCCTCTTTTTCCTTTGAAAATTTATTTTTGTTGCCATTAAGAGTTGTATTCAATATGGTTTCTTCTCCAATAATATGGAAGGGCATTATTTATGATGATGAATTGAAAATATCAATATTTGTAGAGGCTTATTTACAGACAGTTTCTTTTGGAAACCTCTCTTTCTTTCTTGGAAATCTCTAGTGGGTCCCAGCCTATTTTGTTTTCCCTTGGGAATAATACCACGTCAACACACACACACATAAGGATTTCATCCTTTTGTTGATGCATTGAGCACAAGGGTATCCATTGCAGGTTGCTATATGCAGTCTAATGACACTTGGTCCAATGATCTAGTACATGGTTTAGTTAACTACATATGTGTGGGATGATTTAAAACATATTTCAGTCAAATATATATGGTTTAATATGATTTCAAATTTTTGGTCTTGACACCAAGGATTACACTTGCAGTCCTAAATTAGTCCTAATTACATAAGGACTTGGGCTTAGATAACTAAGCCATGATGCTTTTGTAACAACCCTAGTGAAAATTCCATGTAATAAAAGTTTATAAAGGAAAAATAATAACCAGGGTCATATGACACATAGTCCAAGTTAAATTTTGGGCAAAAAATCCTACTGCGGGTGTTCATTTGATTAATTAATTTCCACAGATTCAATTTGTCTAGTACATTTGTCCTCTTGCTCCTTTGAAAATTTATTTTTGCTGTCATTAAGAGTCGTATTCAATATGGTTTCTTCTCCAATAATATGGAAGGGCATTATTTATGATGATGAATTGCAAATATCAATATTTGTAGAGGCTTATTTACAAATAGTGTCTTTTGGAAACCTCTCTTGCTTTCTTGGAAATCTCCAGTGGGTCCCACCCTATTTTGTTTTCCCTTGGGAATAATACCACATCAACCTACATATATATATACATACATGCATACATACATACATACATATACACTTATATATGTATATATGTGTGTGTGTGTGTGTACACACACACACACATATAAGGATTTCATCCTTTTGTTGACGCATTGAGCACAAGGGTATCCATCGTGGGTTGCTATATGCATGTTATTGACACTTTTCCTAATGATCTGGTACATGGTTTAGTTAAATACATATGGGTGGTATGATTTAGCACATATTTCAGTCAACTATATGTGGTTTAATATGATTTCAAATTTTTGGTCTTGACACCTGTTAGCCCCTTATAAATTCCTTGACAAGCAAGCAAGGGGATAATTTGTTTTATAAGCCTGCAAGGAATGCATTTCCCTTGAAAACACATCATCCTTGCAGCCTTTTCAGGTTCCTTGCCTTGTGACTGTTTCCCTATGCTGTTTTGAGTCAATAGGCCTTGCTGATAAAGAATTATGCTCCAAAAGGCTTTATTCTGCCCTTTATACCCTTGCAAAATGCTTCATTTTCACCCCTTTTTTCCTTTTTTCAAAGTTCCCTTTGTTCCCCCTAAATTTCCCCTTTCTCTCCTAAAACTTTCCAAAATCCCCATGAAATCCCTCCTCTAAACCCTCTAAGTCCTTCCAAAATCCCATTTAAACCTAGCACACTCCCTTTGTTTATGCCTAAATCCCCCTCATTCCCCTATCGTTGCCCTTGGCTGGCCTTAAAATGCTTTAAAAACGAGCCAAAAACCATATTTTATGCATAGTCTGGGCCTAGCCCCCGCACCTTCCCCCCACGAAACCCTGCGCTATGACTGAGCGCTAGCCCCAAAGGCGCTTGTCCCATATGTTTATCGGGAGCATTTTCAACCGTCCGATCTGTACAGATCGGATGACGATTGCGGCCCTTGCAACCTCCCATGTTCACAGTTCATCGCCCCGATCGCGCCATCGCTGTCCGTTTACCCACAGATTCGACGGTTCGGACTCTACCTGCCCTTGTGGTCCCCGCCGTGCACTATCCATAAACCAGCCCGATTTTCATCGCACCACTAATGGGGGTCAGGCGGTATTTTCCCTTTGCCCAGTGATTTCACTCATCATGCGACGTGTGGCAGGCGCACTGTTTGAAAACCGCCATCCCATCGCACGTTATCATTCGGTACAGGACGTGGAGCAATATCGTTGTGAACCGTCAGATTTGTCATTGCCCATCCAATCATCATCGTTCCACGAAGCTGCGCGGGGTTTAATCCAAGGTCATTGTGCCCCTAGCCCTCAGTCCATCGCCCTCCGACGTGCTTTCCACCGTCGATCTCCGTTGAGATCAAACGGTCCAAATTTAATTGCCCCGTCGTTGACCACCTCGCCATTGCTCGGTCCCGCCACGTCACCTCCACGTGTGTCCATCGTACATTCGCCTTGCCCCCGTTATATATATGCTTTCCAAGGTCAAATGTTCATTATTTTATGTTAAATCTATTGCGCTCCGCCCACGTCCGCCAGACCACGTCCCGCTGTCATAGTGCATTTTCCACCATGTTTCTGCACCTTTCCGCCATCTTACCAGCCTGCATGGCCATCCTCATCATCTGCACTGCATCCATTACCCCCATCCATGGATTTCATAAAAAGTTTTCTGTTTTGCAGGGTTTTGAGGTAGTGAAAGCTGCCATGATTTGCACACACTGTCACAGTGACAGAAAATACAGGAAAAGACCGTGTATAGAGGTAGAGATCATGAAGAAAGGCCCGAAGAGGTACCACAACGGGATTTGCATTTAAAGAGCAGTGTTTAACTCAGGAAACCTCTCCAGCGCCATTAAAACGCATACTTTGCAGTCAAATATATAAATGGAGCAGTAGAGAGCTTAAGGCATGCAAATGAAGATATATAAGCCTTAGGTGCAAAGATTTAGAGGCAAAGGACCAGATTGAAGACCCAGGGATCACGCAGAAGGTACAACATGCAGAAATCAATGCATATCAGGGTTTCTACAGCGGCAAAATGTTTTTCCCTAAGAAAGGACGAAGCATCCATACGTTCTTTATTCCATGCCGTGTCCTAGAAGATTTTCTGCCCTGACAATAGTCCAAAACTACCAGGGCATTTGTTTCACAAGCATGGCAGTCCATTCAGTCATTTTGTTTATGCACTAGAGTACTACACTGTACTGCAGTCAGAGTACATCAGAGTCATATAAGAGTAATCTTAAGTCTGAAGAAGATCATTCGTTCACCCAAAGAACACCAGAGATTAATGCACAGGATTTATACAGAGTGGGTTTCGGCCTTCTTCCTCTTTTGGAGTTTTAATGCTGCATTTAGTTCTTCACCTACTTTCTCTGCTCCTCTGGAGCTATAAATTTAGAAAGAAACTCATTGTAAAGGTTGTTGATTAGTTATCAGAGAATTGCAAGTAGTTTATTTTGAGACACAGTCTCTGTGTAAAGTTGTAAGATAGGCTGAGGAATATGATTTCAGACTGAGTATTTAGCTATTGGCAATGTTGTACTTGAATGGTATTGCTATTTAATATGACAATAACATTTCTTTGGATCCTGATCTGAAGCAGCGGTGATGTTTTCCTATCTCTGTGTTTTAATTCGTTTCATTTCGTTTCTACTGGCTTGCATCAGAATATTGGCATAGGATTTACCCTTGTTAGGTACCCTATGTTTCTGCTCTTCTTGCCATTAATGTTGTTCTTCTGAATGTGTTATCTAAGGATTGATTTTAGTTGGTTTAACCAGTGTATTGGATGTTATTTCCTGCTCTCTGATGTATCAATTAAATGAATTCAGTTCTTGGATGTTTCCTGTTAAGGATTTAGTTGGAAGATTTGGGAACACTGGGGATTAGTGTTAGCCCTGTCCACTAGGATCCTTGTGCGACCAACTGGTCTTTAACTTTGTGCTATGAATCTGTGTTATCTCCTCCCCTCCTATTTTTCCATATCACACAATCATCTTTAAAGATCCTATGTTTTAGATGACTAGCCCAATTGAAAGCTTGCACATTGGATAATAAGCAAATATTTTCCTGACTCCATTGCCAAATGGTCTTGAATGCTTTTCTGAACATTTCACCTTTGCCTTATCCCTCTTTTCTCATCCTTGTCTTACATTGAACCCTTCATTCCTGATAACCAACAACCAAACAAACAAATCAAACAAACAAACCTTGTGCCTATAACTAGCCTAAAACCCCTAACATTTGAACTTCAAAGACATACACCTTTGATATAACATAGAGAGATCCATCTCTGGACCTAGGAGGGCTAGATCCTGAGGTCTGAAAGTGGTTTGATGTTGTCTCATCTTTTGGTATTTCCAACCTTGCCAAAACATGGGAACCCCAACATAAGGGCGACTCCGCTGGGGAGTTGAGTGCATTACACCTTAAGCATTCTTAGGCATTCAAAAACCTTCAATCTCTGGTTAGGTTGGTAGTTAAACACTCATATTCTCACATCAACCTCTATACCATTTGTTGTGTTCTCCCATACTCTTGGACAGAGTCTGGAAAGGGCCAGGTAGCCTCCAGATCTCACACTCTTTCAGAGGTGACATATCTGGTAAATGCCCTCCCAGTCAATCTCTGGTTAGAGTTTGCTGTGTTTGGAAGATATCCCTGAAAGGGGACATCTCATAAGCACTGTGGTGGATAGTGTACCCTCCAAGGACATCCTAAACCTTCCACCTGGCGACTCCATAGTTCCTAAACGATTTAAAGACTCCACTGGTGATCAGTAGGGCTGCTGATTATCTTGGTTCACATTAGACTCCACTGGGAGACCAGCCTCCATTACGACATAAACCACAGAAGAAGTAACAAGTAGGGTTAAGCTGCTTGGTTAAAAACAACATTCTTACTTACAGAACCATTCACACAAGAGCTTACCCTAACCCAGACCCACCTGAAATAGTTGACAACCCTGAGAGTATCCTCAAAGGATCTCATACACATAAACAACCAACTATTTCCAACCACATCCATAGAGCTAACTCTGCACCAGAAGATCTTATAGCTCTATCGCACTTTCACCTTGACCTAGACCTACCTAATAGATTACCTAGAACTAGGTCATTCAGTGTCCTAGACCAGCCAGACCTTGAGCTTCCTGGTTCATCGCCCCAAAGTGGTAAACACCCTGGGAAGAGACAGACCCCTCCATCTACACCTCCTGATATACACTTCATTCAAAACTTGCGGCTTAGTCACCCTAGATCTGCTCATCAGTTTTCTGCTGGTCATAATATCCCTGTCATCCACATACCTGCTGCCCTAGTCACCCTTTACCCCATCAAAACATCATCATGGCAGCCTGGTATGCACCTCTGGTTTTACCTTAGCCTCTAGTTCCCTTACCCAATGATTATCAATAAAAAATCCCACACTTCACTGCAAAAGAGTCTACCACAACACAAAAACATGTAGATAAGATGGAAGATTCTTTTGACTACATGGAAATAGATGATGATACAGTCAAAATGAGAATCTTTGCCCAGAGCTTGGGGGTGATGTGAAGAAATGGTTTAAGGGCCTACCTCCAGGTAGCATCAATGATCTTCCAGCTTTATACCAGACTTTCATAAAAAAATGGGAAGCTAAGGCTAACCCTTGCTAACTATTAGCAGAATACATGAGCCTTAAAAGAAACGTAGGAGAGAGTGTCCATGATTACACAACAAGATTTAACAGCATTTACAATGCCCTCCCTCCACATATGAAACCTCCACAAGGCATGGCTTTAGCAAAATACCCTGAAGGCTTTGATGGTGACATGGCTTATGAGCTTAGGGATAAAGAGTACAACACATTGGAGGACATGTAGAAAGGAGCAGTGAACATAGAGGCAAATTTGATTGAGAAAAGAGCAAAACTGAGATCTGAGAAAAGGGTAACATATAGAGACGACAATGTAGCTTCCACATCTGATCCAAATCATGACCATCTATCTAAAAAAGTGGAGAAGCTATACCAAATGATGGAAAAAATGGTTGTCACAGTTAGTAACCAAAATAGAAATCAAAACCATAACCAGAACCAAAACTTTAGAAGAAACAATGCCACTCCCAACAGACAAAGAGAATCAGATCAGCAAGTAATTCCCCCATTCCAAGAGAATTTTCTTGATGAAGATGGGGGAATCATAGAAGAGTCTGAGGGAAACACAATAAACATGTTTCAAATGGAAGATTCAATCCATAACTGTTACTCAGAAGAAGATCAACCCTCACCCTCTGGTTGGGAGGAGGAATGGTTAGAATCTGAAGATTACAGGTTAGGGTTTGAAAATTCCATGATGCAGGTCATAGAGAAATATGAACTTAGAAGAAAAAAGAGCCAAGAAACTGCCAAACCGAAAGCTTCTGAGGTTAACCTCAAGAAGAGACCTGAGAAAACTTCTAAAGTAACTGCTGAAAGTAACAAATCAGTAGCTGAGAGTTCTGGGAAGAAAAAATAAAGGGACAACCAAAACACTGATACACAAGGTAAACCAACTAGCAGCACTAGCACTGCAGTTAGTGCTCCTGATAAAACTGTCACAAACACTGTACATAATGAGAATCAACACACTGATTCAGCCACTAAAGCAGTGGCTAACAAAACAGAGTTGAACATTCCAAAGAGTCAGTCCACTTTCAATTTGGAGAGTGAGATTTCAAAAATTAAAATCTCCGTCCCACTCTCTGAGCTGGCCACTCAGGATGTATATAAAGGCCAAATTTTGAAAGCATTAAATTTAGGAGAAAATAATGACACTGTAAATCTGAGTGATAATCAACCTGCCCTTCCGTTTGGTCGACAGATAGAAGGAAAGTTTCAGGAAGGGGTAGTACCCCCTTTTTATATCAGTCTTAATGTCCATGATAAGATTCTCCACAATGCAACGCATGATTCTGGGGCATCACACAACCTGATGCCTAAAGTAGTGATGGAAAGATTAGGCCTAGAGATAACCCGTCCCTATAAAGACCTATATTCATTTGACTCTAGTAGAGTAAAGTGTCTTGGCCTGATCAAAGATTTATGTGTGAGCCTGACTCAGATTCCTGCCAAGTGTATGGTCATGGATGTTGTTGTGGCAGACGTGCCACCCAAGTATGGCATGTTATTATCAAGATCATGGGGAGCCAAGCTGCAAGGAACAATGCAGATGGATGGGGCTTATGCCACAATCCCAATCTTTGGCCAACTTAGAAGACTGTATAGGGAAGCACAAATGAAATTCCTGGTAAGTAGCCCCGAAAAGCCTGAAAATTCTCCTCTATACTCTGTACATACAGACTTGGATTCCTTTATCTTCTGCAACGATGAATCTTTGGGAGGACCAGAATCTAAAAACGTAGATACAAGCAAAGGTACACATGATGAAATAGAGCCAATGGATTTTAACATAATGGCTAACCTAGACTCAGAGGATGAAGACGTAGAAAACCTTGAACAGTGCACTGAAACAACAACGCATAGTGAACCAGAAACATAATGCAATCGGCCAACTAGTCACCCTTCTGGTTTCCACACACATGACGAAGAACAAAACAACCCACAGACTAGTGCAGACCCTATAATGCAAAATAATGGTGAACCCGGCTATAGGGAAAGAAATGATAACAAAAATGAGGGTGAAGCCCTGTGGGAAATGAGTTTCGATGGGTCCTGCACAAGAAGAACTGCCGGAGCTGGGGTTTGGCTACGTAACACAAAGAGCGACTACGCGGAAAGCCATGCCTGCAATCTACATTTCAAATGTACCAATAATATTGTAGAGTATGAGACCCTTATCCTGGGTTTAAATCTGTTGAAGAAAATAGGAGCCCGTAGAATAGCCGTGCAGGGAGATTCTGAATTGGTTATAAAATAGGTGAACGGTGAATACACAGCCAAACACCCTAGGTTGAGAGCATATAGGAACGATGCTGTGGACATATTAAAAACATTTGTTGAATACGAATTAGTGTTTGTTCCTAGAAATCAGAACACCATTGCAAATGGATTAGCTTGCCTAGCCAGTTCATACCCTAAGACTCCAAGCGACCAACAGATCATCATTCAGACCAAATTCAGACCCGCAGTGCCGGATAACGAAAAATATTGGCAGGTCTTTGAGGGGGATAAACAAATCGAAGATTTTTTGATAGGCAGGAATGAGTTTGAGTTTTCCGATTCAGACTCTACGTCTAGTGATAGCTGCCTAAGTGAGGAACCCTCAGACGAGGAAGAAACTACACCCCACGATAAATAAATAAACGTTTTAAATGAAGAAACTGGAAATTCAACCATGGAGTGTGAAAACGTAGACATCAAAGAAGTAGAGGTGCTGAAGGCCAAAGATAAGAACATACCTCGAGGTCTGGCGCTATTAGAAGACCTTTTTGACTTCGATGATGTGGAAAAAAGGCCCACCATTGAGCACGCGGACTCTGACGTAGAGGAATGCAATATAGGCACAAAGGATAATCCCAAAATAATTAAATTGGCTAAGTCTCTTCTTGCGAACATGAAAAAGAAATACATTAACCTTTTTAAGGAATTTATTGACGTGTTTGCGTGGAGTTATGAAGACTTAAAGGCTTATGACACGAACATTATACAACACAAAATACCTTTAAAAGAAAATCAGAAACCCTTTAGACAAAAACTTCGCAGAATAAACCCAAAACAATTTCCTGCAGTAGAAAAAGAAATTAAGAAGATGTATGAGGCAGGTATAATCGTGCCTGTGAGGTTCTCTAATTGGGTATCAAACTTAGTGGCTGTGAGAAAGAAAACAGGTGAGATCAGATTATGCATCGATTTCAGGAATCTTAATAGAGCCTCACTCAAAGACAACTACCCTTTGCTAAAAATGGAACATATTCTTCAGAGGGTAGTGGGCTCTAAAAGGATCTCCCTGCTAGATGGTTTTTCAGGTTACAACCAAGTCTTAGTAATCCCAGAAGATCAACTCAAGACAACCTTTACCACACCATGGGGCACCTTTAACAGTGTTACCGATGAAATAGGTAACCGCACTATTACCTACTTTTTTTTGGTAGCATAAAAAGCACCCGATTTTGAAAAGTGGTGATGCAGAATCACTTTTTTTTTTTGGAGCACATTTTCGACACTCTAATATTTTTGTTTATGAAGTATGAATATTTGTTTTAAAATGTTAGTGATTTTCATGCTAATTTTGAAACGTATTGATGCAACATCAACCTTTTTTTTCTAGAGTGGTGATTTTCATGTTGGTAATAAAACACAAAACTTAGATTATATATATATATATAAACAATAAAAAAAACCAATAAAAATGTAAAAAGAATACAAAATTAACTCGTAAAAATAAAAAATTTAAACAAAAATAAATAAATAAAACAAAAACAAAAACAAAAACAAAAATATTCGAAAATTATATCAAAAGAAATGACAAAATTTGAAAAAAAAATACATAATTTAAAGAAAAAAAACAAAAATTAACCAAAAAATTAAAAAAAAAAACATCAAAAACATTTTTTTTCTAAGTTATTTAAAAAAATCATATAATTAAAAAAAAAATTTAAATAGAAAATTTAAAAATAATTTAAATTACAAAATTAAAATTTAGAGAAAAAAATAAAATAAAAAAAAGAAAAAATTAAATTTAAAAATTAAAAGTAAAATAATAATAATAAGAGGAAAAAAAAATACAAATTTTTAAAATTAACAAAAAAAAAAACAAATTAAAAAAAAAAATATAAAATCAAAAAAGAAAATTAAAATAAAAGAATTAAATTAAAAAAACTATCATTAAAAAACAAAAAAAATGAAAAAAACCATGAGCAAACTATTAAAAAACAAATATCCATAAATTTACTGTTTTCTTTTTAAATGAAACCATTTATAAATTTAAAAAATGAAAAACTAAATAAACTAAAAAAAAAAAAAAATTAAATTTAAATTTAATAAATTTAATATATAAATTTTAAAATTTAAAAAATAATTAATCTAAAATATTAAATTAAAAAAAAAAATTAAAAAAAAAAAATTGAAGTAAAAAACAAATAATTTTAAATTTTTTGAATTAAAAAAAAAAAATCAAATTAAAAAAAATATTAAAAATTAAAAAAAAAAAAAAAGAAAAAGAAATTTTTGATCATGGTGGCTCCGCCAATCGGTGTCCCGCCCAGGTGGCGGCAGAGGTCAGCCGCTGGGCGGGAGGCCGATTCTGGGAATCGCCCTCCCGCGGCGGGAGGCCAATTCCGGGAATCGCCCTCCCGCCACGAGAGGGCGATTCTCGGAATTGGCACAGCGGGACGCTGATTCCGGGAATCGCCCTCCCGCTGCGGGTGGCCGATTCTGGGAATCACCTTACCGCGGTGCGGGAGGCCGATTCCAGGAATCAGCATCCCGCCGCGAGAGGGCGATTCTCGGAATCGGCCTCTTGCCCAGCGGCTGGCCTCCGCCGTCACTTGGGTAAGAGGCTGATGGGCGACGCCACCACGATCAAATTTTTTTTAATTTTTTTTAATTTTTTTTTTTTTTTTAAATTTAATTTTTATATTTGAAATTTAATTTGTTTTAATTTATTTTTGTTTTTTTTAAATTTTACTATTTTTTTTGTTTTTAATTTTTTTTTCTAAATTTTGTTAAATTTTTTTATTAAATTTTGTATTTTTTTTTTATTTAATTAATTTAAATTTTTTTTTTATATATATTTTAATATTATTAAATTTTATGTTTAGTTTTTTCATTTAATTTTTTAAAATTTATTTGTTTATTCATTTATTTATTAAAATTTAATATTTTTATTTTTTTAAATTTAATTTGTTATTTTAATATTAACTTTTTTTTAAAATTTAATAAAATATATATTTTTAATTTAAGTTCATATATATATATATATATTATTTTTTAAAATCTATTTGTTTTTTAATATATATATTTTTTTAATTTAGTATTTTTATTGTATTTTATTTTTAATTAATTTTTAATTTTTTTACTTTTGATTTCAATAATGTTTTTTTTTTTTTTTTTTAAATTTTTTTTTTTAAGTTTTAAATTTATTAAATTTAATATATTTCTTTAAATTTAATTTTTTATTTTAAAATTAATTTTTAATTTTTCTAATTTAATAAACATTTTCTTTTTCTTTTTTAAATTTAATTTCTATATTTTATTTTTTATAATTTCTTTCCTTTTTTAACTTGTATTTTTTTTATAATTTAATATTTTTATTTTGTTTTTATTTTTATTTTTTTATTTCTATATATTTTGAAATTTTAATCTTTAATTTTTTTTTTATTTTTTATATTTTATTTTTTTCTTAAATTTTAGGTTTTTTTTAATGTTTAAATTTTTATTTTTATTTTGTTTTTATTTTTATTTTTTTATTCCTATATATTTTAAAATTTTAAGCTTTAAAATGTTTTTATTTTTTAAATTTATTTATTTTCTTAAATTTTAGGTTTTTTTTTAATGTTTGAATTTTAAAAATTAAAAAATGTTATTTCTATTTTTAAAAATATAAAAAATATGACACAATTTTTATTTATTTATTTTTATTTTTATTTTTATTTTTATTTTTTCTGTTATTCCAGCATCAACTGGTTTTGTTTTGAGGGTGTTTTTTCAATCCTTTTTTTAAGAAATAATTTTGTTTTTAGCATAATTTTATAAAATGTTGAAATTTGACCTTCAAAAAAAACCAAGTGCGTTCTGGAATACACTTTTTTTGTTTTTGGGGAGCTTTTTCATGTTTTTTGAGTATTTTTGGGTTAGAGTTCTCATTTTGAGGTCAGGTTACCTATTTCATTGGTAATAGTGTTCTTTATGTATGTAAAAATGCCCTTTGGACTGATGAACGCTGGGGCAACCTTCCAAAGAGCAATGGATATAGCTTTTTTAGATGAGATAGGACACTTCATTGTTATTTACTTGGATGACATAACAGTCTATTCTAAGACTGAAGAAGAACACCTGAAACATCTGAGAAAAGTGTTTGAAAAATGTAGAAGGTTTGGTCTGTCATTGAATCCTAAAAAAACTGTATTTGGGCTGCAAGAAGGAAAACTTCTTGGCCACATTATATCTGAAAAAGGAATTAGGATAGACCCACAAAGAGTTGAGGGAATACTACAGATCACACACCCAAGAAACATCAAGGAATTGTAGTCCTTCATTGGGAAGATTAATTTCCTTAGGAGATTTATTCCCAATCTAGCTGAACACCTTAAGAACATGACTAACATGCTGAAGAAAGGTGTAGGAGTTAAATGGATTGTTGAAGCTAAGAAATATTTTGAATCAGTAAAACTTGCACTCACCCAAGCTCCTGTTTTGATCAGCCCAGATTTCTCTAAAGATTTCCTAATCTTTTCATTTTCCTCTGAGCATACAGTGGCTGCAGTCTTGCTGCAGAAAAATTCAGAGGGAATGGAACAACCAATTGCCTTTTTCAGCAAAGCACTAAGGGATGCACCCTTGAAATACAACATAATGGAAAAACAGGTCTATGCCTTAATCAAGGCCTTAAAGGACTTCAAGGTGTACATATTGCATTCTCACACCATAGCTTATGTGCCCAACATCATAGTCAAATATATACTGTCCGAAGACCCAGATGGGAAAAGGAGCAAATGGATTGCTGTGATCTTAGAATATGACCTTGAGATGAAACCCACCAAACTGATTAAAGGCCATGGCCTAGCTCAATTAATGGCTGAATCAAACTTACAAGCCGTAGACATTAACATGGGAAATACCTTGGATGAGCAACAAGAATTGCCTGATCCCACTATTGAGGAAAAGTTTCAGAGCTCTCCTTGGTATTCTGACATTCTGTATGTGCTTGCACACCTCAATGCCCCACCTGAACTGTCAAAGACTAAGGCCAGATTCATAAAACTAAAAGCTAGAAACTACTGCAATTTGAATGAAAAATTATACTGGAAAAACCCAAATGGCCTATTGCTTAAATGTTTGCCTGAAAACGAGGCAGAGAGGATTAAACAAGAATTCCATGCAGGAGAATGTGGAGGCCACCTAAGCTAGAAAGCCACTGCAAACAAAATACTCAGAGCTGGTTACTATTGGCCCACGCTCTTCAATGATGTCCATAAGATGATAATTGCCTGCCACAAATGCCAGATCTTTGAAGGCAAAAGGAAACTCCTCCCCTTACCCCTACAACCCATCACTATTGAAGGTCCATTTCTGCAATGGGGCCTAGATTTCATAGGGGAGATTCACCCTGCTTCTTCTACACAACACAAATGGATCCTAACAGCCACAGACTACTTTACTAAGTGGATAGAGGCCATACCTGCTAGGAATGCCATAGATTCAGTCATCATTAGTTTCCTAGAAGGTCATATCCTCTCTCGGTTTGGCTACCCAAGGAAAATAATCACTGATAATGCTACTGCTTTCGGATCCAAGAAAATGGTTGATTTTTGCCACGGGTATCAAATAGCGCTTGGTCATTCAACTGCCTATTACCCTCAAGGTAATGGATTAACTAAATCATCGAACAAGAGCCTGGTGATCATCATCAAGAAGCTGCTGGAAGAGAAAAAAAAGTCATGGCATAACAAGTTAGTACATGCTTTGTGGGCTGACAGGATTGCAACAAAGAAATCCATTGGCATGTCACCATTTCAACTTGTTTATGGTGCTGAAGCAGTATTTCCTACCAGCCTTGGGATACCAGTGATTAAGCTGGTCCAGGAGATTCAAACAGAAGAAGACAGTATGGTGAGAAGGATAAACCAGACAATTCATCTCCAGCAAATAAGGGAAGAGGTTTACAACGGCGCAGTGAAAGTTCAGGAAAATATAAAGAAATTGTTTGACAAAAGAACCAAAGCTGCTGATTTCAAAATTGGGGAAAAAGTTCTAAAGTGGGACTCAAGAAGAGAGGATAAAGGAAAGCACAGCAAATTTGACAGTTTGTGGCAAGGTCCATACATCATCCAGGCCACTATGGGTCCAAATGCCTTCTTCCTACAAGAATTATATGGTACAGAGCTGTTTGGGGGTCCTGTCAATGACAGGATGCTCAAACACTACTTTTGCTGATTTACAATTTCCAGTTTCCATTCCCATTGTACATACCATTGCAGTTTTTTACTTTCAAGCAAAAAGAGAAAATGTTCTAAAAAACAGAGGAAAAAGGGAGGTTCAGACATGATTAAAACATGAACCTCTGATGTGCAAAAGATTGGCTCTAATAAGCTCAAAACCTAAGCCAAAGAAAGTAAAACAGCTGGTCCTAACATGCCCAAAATCTGGACCAGCAAAGAAGAAATGACAATCAGCTCTAACATGCCCAAAACCAGAGCTGAAATGAAGAAAAGAAGTGACTCTAAGATGCTCAAAAATTGAGTCACAAAGAGAAGAAGGATACTTCAAGTTTCAGATCTCAAGCCTTCATAGTTTTGTTTTCAGTTTTCTATAGCTTTTGTCCATGTGCAACTGTCTTTATGCCTTGGATCCACAACAAGTCAGACAGTCTAATCCTGGCTTGACTGTTTTTCAATTTCTGTCGTAGAATATAGAGAAGAAATCTGCTGGACAGTTTAATCCCAGCAGATATTAGATTAGGTAGAGAAACATATGAGACCAACAGTCTAATCTGGTCTCATGGAGCAATAATGGTAGAAATAAAATAGGTTTATTTTCTGTTATAAAAATAAATGATGTAAAGGGTCTGCTAGCTCAAATGCACCCTAGAAGAAGACAAAATGTTAGGATTGTAGTGTGGGTAGGTAGTTTGTTGGGAAAGTTTTTCTGCTGATGTAATGTCTTCATATTGTGGTAACTGAGCTAAAGAAAGAAAGGGATGTGTAAAGCAGCAGGCACCTGGTCTACACCAAATATCTATTCTCTGAATTCTTGACTCCTTCAAGAAGAAGCCATCCCCATGTGGAGCCACTGTTAGCTCCTTATAAATTCCTTGACAAGCAACCAAGGGGCTAATTTGTTTTATAAGCCTGCAAGGAATGCATTTCCCTTGAAAACACATCATCCTTGCAGCCTTTTCAGGTTCTCTGCCTTGTGACTATTTCCCTCTGTTGTTCTGAGTCAATAGGCCTTGCTGATAAAGAATTATGCTCCAAAAGGCTTTATTCTTCCCTTTATACCCTTGCAAAATGCTTCATTTTCACCCCTTTTTTCCTTTTGTCAAAGTCCCCTTTGTTCCCCCTAAATTTCCCCTTTCTCTCCTAAAACTTCCCAAAATCCCCATGAAATCCCTCCTCTAAACCCTCTAAGTCCTTCCAAAATCCCCTTTAAACCTAGCAAACTCCCTTTGTTTATGCCTAAATCCCCCTCATTCCCCTATCGTTGCCCTTGGCTGGCCTTAAAATGCTTTAAAAATGACCCAAAAACCATATTTTCTGCATATTCCATCGCCCTTCGACGTGCTTTCCACCGTCGATCTCCACCGAGATTGGACGGTCCAGATTTAATTGCCCCACCGTTGACCAACCCGCCATTGCCTGGTCTCGCCACGTCACCTCCACGTGTCTCCGTCATACATTCGCCTCGCCCCCGTTATATATATGCTTTCCAAGGTCAAATGTTCATTATTTTACATTAAATCTGCTGCACTCTGCCCACGTCCGCCAGACCACGTCCCGCTGTCATAGTGCATTTTCCACCATGTTTCTGCACCTTTCCGCCATCTTACCAGCCTGCATGGCCATCCTCATCGTCCGTACTGCATCCATTACCCCCATCCATGGATTTCATAACAAGTTTTCTGTTTTGCAGGGTTTTGAGGCGGTGAAAGCCGCCACGATTTTCACACGCTGTCACAGTGACAGAAAATACAGGAAAAGACCATGTACGGAGGTAGAGATCATGAAGAAAGGCCCGAAGAGGTACCACAACGAGATTTGCATTTAAAGAGTCGTGTTTAACTCAGGAAACCTCTCCAGCGCCATTAAAACGCAGACTTTGCAGTCAGAGATATAAATGGAGCAACAAAGAGCTTAAGGCATGCAAATGAAGATATATAAGCCTTAGGTGCAAAGATTTAGAGGTGAAGTACTAGATTGAAGACCCGGGGATCACGCAGAAGGTACAACACGCAGAAATCAATGCATATCAGGGTTTCTACAGAGGCAGAATGTTTTTCCCTAAGAAAGGATGAAGCATCCATGCGTTCTTTATTCCATGCAGTGTCCTAGAAGATTTGTTGCCCTGACAACAGTCCAAAGCTACCAGGGCATTTGTTTCACAAGCATGGCAGTCCATTCAGTCATTTTTTTTATGCACCAGAGTACTACACAGTACTGCAGTCAGATTACATCAGAGTCATATCAGAGTAATATGAAGTCTGAAGAATATCATTCGTTCACCCAAAGAACACCAGAGATTAATGCACAGGATTTATACAGAGTGGGTTTTGGCCTTCTTCCTCTTCTGGAGTTTTAATGCTGCATTTAGTTCTTCACCTACTTTCTATGCTCCTCTGGAGCTATAAATTCAGAAAGAAACTCATTGTAAAGGTTGTTGATCAGTTATCAGAGAATTGCAAGTAGTTTCTTTTGAGACACAATCTCTGTGTAAAGTTGTAAGATAGGCCGAGGAATATGATTTCAGACTGAGTATTCAGCTATTGGCAATGCTGTACTTGACTGGTATTGCTATTTAATATGACAAGCACATTTCTTTGGATCCTGATCTGAAGCAGCGGTGATGTTTTCCTATCTCTGTGTTTTAATTCGTTTCATTTCATTTAAACTGGCTTGCATCAATATATTGGCATAGGATTTACCCTTGTTATGTACCCTATGTTTCTGCTCTCCTTGCCATTAATGTTGTTCTTCTGAATGTGTTATCTAAGGATTGATTTCAGTTGGTTTAACTAATGTAGTGGATGTTATTGCCTGCTCTCTGATGTATGAATTAAATGAATTCAGTTCTTGGATGTTTCTTGTTAAGGATTTAGTTGGAAGATTTGGGAACACTGGGGATTAGATTTAGCCCTGTCCACCAGGATCCTTGTGCGACCAGCTGGTCTTTAACTTTGTGCTTTGAATTTGTGTTATCTCCTCCCCTCCTACTTTTCCATATCACACAATCATCTTTAAAGATCCTATGTTTTATATGACTAGCCCAATTGAAAGCTTGCACATTGGATAGTAAGCAAATCCTTTCCTGACTCCATTGCCCAATGGTCTTGAATGCTTTTCTGAACATTTCACCTCTGCCTTATCCCTCTTTTCTCATCCTTGTCTTACATTGAACCTTTCCTTCCTGATAACCAACAACCAAACAAACAAATCAACCAACAAACCTTGTGCCTATAACTAGCCTAAAACCCCTAACAATTGAACTTCAAAGACATACACCTTTGATATAACATAGAGAGATCCCTCTCTGGACCCAGGAGGGCTAGATCCTGAGGTCTGGAAGTGGTTTGATGTTGTCTCATCTTTTGGTATTTCCAACCTTGCCAAAACATGGGAACCCCAACAACACCAAGGATTACACTTGTGGTCCTAACTTAGTCCTAATTACATAAGGACTTGGGATTAGATAACTAAGCCATAATGCTTTTGTAACAACCTTGGTGAAAATTCCATGTAATAAAAGTTAAGAAAGGAAAAATAATAACCAAGGTAATGGGACACGTATTCCAAGCTGAATGTTGGGAAAAACATCCTAGTGCGAGTGTTCATTTGATTAATTAATGGCTATGGAATTAGCAAAGGCAATGGCTAGTGCTTTGGAAATGCAAAGGGACAATTATTGGCATTTATTTATGAAAATTATGGAAAATAGGAGAAAAGGAAGGTGAAAGATCACATGTTGCATGTGAGGAGGAAAAAGAAGGAAAATCATGGAAAATTGAAGAAAATAGAGGCCTCATTAATAAAAATTCTTCCGAGGATCAATTCACAAACTTTTGTCAATTCAGTTTTGGAGCTCTCATTTTATTCTCTCCCTCTCTCATACTATTGGACACAGAGTTTCTTGGAGCACTCTTCGAGAGTGTGGCATAGTTGGAGTTTTGGAGAAAGAAGTTAGAGGAAGAGCAAGAGAGCACAAGAGGACATCATTATCAACAACTACATAGATTTTTTCTTGCAGGTACCGAGTGTCATGTATGTTTTCCTCACTATTTTTTGCATGCATGTGGTTTCTTGGCCATGATATGTCATTGGCATGGAGGATTTCCTAGATTGATAGTGGATTTTCCTAGCCTTTCCATTTCTTGTATATCCATGGTGTCGTGGGTTCATTTCATTGTTTTTTTTTTTTCTTCTGGTTGGTTCTCATGAGATTTTTTCTGTGGTTTGAGTTATTAGTTCCTGCAAGCCTTGGTTGGAAAAAATCTCTAGAAGCCTTATAACATCTTGGGTTGAGTTACTAGTCTTGGAAGCCTTGGTTCGAAAAATGCTCTGGAAGCCATTGGTGGGTTGAGTTACTAGTCTTGGAAGCTTTGCTTGGAACAAAGGCCCTCGAGCCTTAGACAACTTGGGTAGAGACCAATTTGGTGATGGCTAGTGATGTTCAACTGTGAGGTGGAATCACTGTATGAGAGTTGAGGTATTTTGGCCTCTGGAAGCCCTGGTTTGGTTTTGATTGATGTGTTTTATGATATGCCCCATTCATGCTTGGAATATGCAATAGGGGTGACTGGATGAAGAGATGTTTGGTTCAGCCATGTCTATAGTCGGGTGAAACGTGGAAGTCCCAAATTTTGTTGCATTTTTATTATGGAAATAAGAGATATTTTCCTCTTGCATTGAGGATTAAATATTCTTGTTATTATGTGGCTTATATGTATGTTTTATGCTTGTCATTTCTGTTTTTTATACGTTGGTTATGAATTTATTCTATGGCAATGATTATGTATGGATCTCATCATGTTTTGAATTGTAAATGAATGAATAATGAATCTATGACCTAGTATATCATTAATGTAGTTAATGTGATGAGGCAACCGTGCTTCTTAGCGATTATCAGATAAGTATGATACATCTATGCTCATATATGTTGTTAATATCTGTAGATTACATATTTGTGACATGTTTGAATAAATTCCTGTCATGGATAGTAGGGGTCCATTCAATTCATTATTCAATTAATTTCATTTGTATCATTATTTCGCTGTTATCTTTCATTCCTAAAAGTGTCATGTAGTTTTGGGCAGAGACCTGAGCCATGGACCTGAAAAAGTGGCAGAGAAAATTCCCTAGTTTCACGCATACACATGTTGTGCGAGTGACTGGAGGTTTCTAGTTGCACTCTTTCCCATGTCAAGGGAGCGTCTAGGGAATTGATGAATGAAAATATTGGTTTGATTCAGGTGCTAGCCTCCTGGAAGGTTGGGATGGATCCTAGGTGTCTTTTATCATGTGCAGAAGGTCTATGTTGTTGTGTGTTGTCAGTTCCACTTCCTTAAGGTGACCTAGGAGATTGAATTAGATCATAGTAACTCTTCATCACATTTTTACCTCGGTTGGCCGGTTACTAGGGTAGATGTATTTTTTTTATTTTAATTTTAAAGAAATAATTTAAATAAAAATAAAATCAAATTTGACCAAATTTTATCTTGGAATAATAGAAATAAGAGATGAATTTGTAAAAATTAGATAATTGGTTGTCATAGGATAATGTTTATGAAGAATCACTGGATTGGAGGCTTTGAGGTGATAAAAAATATCAGTGGTTTCGGTGAAATTATTGTGAGAGCTAAAATTTTGTTGACTTAGTCATAAGATGTTAGAACATTTGGCTTTAATTTGGGATAATGTCTCCATGTGAGGTACTAAGAAACCAAAGACCACATGCCTTATCCATTTCTTTGCAAAGTTTTCCCTTCTTATTTTATGAAACCTTTTGAATGCATGTACCTACTCTAAAATATTACTAATCTTCTATCTGAAAAAAACTATACAAACCACTCCAAGACAACTATTGCAAAAATTAAAACCAAATGCTCATTTGGTGAGCTTCTTTAGGTACAACCATAATGCTCAATTGCTTTAGATAGGTGAAATCATGCTTCTAGAGTAACTGCAAAATCATTTTATTGATTAACTAAATCATCCTTTCACCTTTTATTAGAAAAAGTAAAAATTTGAATAATGGAAACTCAACATGAAGCTAGAACTCATACTTACATTAAATAAATTATGCATGATTTGAGAAAATGAAAAATTCTAAATAGGCTACTACAAAATAATGAAAATGATAAGATATAGTAAATATAGTAAATACATATCTATCCTCTGCATATTTGAATTGTCTTTATGTAGTCTCTAATTTCTTTGTTCCATTGATGATGTCAATATTCTCTTTTTGAAATTTTGATAAAAGAAAATAAAAAGGTAACAAATTTCCTTTAGTTGTTTTGTCTGATATTAACTCATTGGCATATTCTTCACCATCTTCCTCTAACTCAGATTCATAATTGTTATATATAAAATTTTACTTTTCATGAAATATAAGCTCCTTGTTCTCATGAGACTATTGATCAAAGTTTTTTGCAAAAGGAAATTTTTTTGTGGAAACGTGATGTTACATTCATCATTATTATCATAAATAAGTGAGCTTCTTTCAATTTTTATAGATAGCTACTCTTTATCAAGACTATAATAATTTTCATCTTCATGCTTTTCAACATATCTATGTCCACAACCCTCAAGAATAATTCATTTTCCTCATCATTTCTATAAGAATGATATTCTCTTTCAAATTATTCTTCACAACAATGCTCTAAAATAAACTCAACTAGATAAATCCTTTAGTAATAATAATAAAACATTGTATGAAAGCCCTTTAATGAAGCAATGCAAGAAGCTAGCAAAGAGCTGTAGCATTGTCCAATATCTCCTTCCAAAGACATCATAAACATTTTCATAAGTACTTCTTCATGAAATATACCCAACCGATGCATGTATTCATGAAAATGCATCAAGTATTGATCTAAACTAGCTTAATCATCTTCTCTAAATTTTGGAAGGTAGTCCCCCTATTCTTTTATGTCAAGTATAGAATTAGGAAAACCAACTATATTTGATAAATTAAGAAGAGCATATCCTGCAGCTATTCGAGGAACAATTGAATTTAATATTAAAATAGAATAGATCTATTATCACCTAAAGAGTGATCACCTAGCCCCATTCCACTAGGATGATCAAAATACGCCATGTAGTATGAGTTTTTACACTTTAAAACCCACTTTTAACTTAGGAAATAATTTAGAGAACCATTTTTGCTAAATTATTTTTGGAAAAAACCCCAAAAACCATAGGAATACTTAAATAAATTACTATTTGTTTATTATTATTTTGAAATAATTATTAAATCATTATTCAATAATTATTTACAAGTCACATTGACCATACCTCCTTCAAGTAATTAATAAATCATTTTTTTTGTTAATTACTTTAACCATTTTTCTTAATTAAATCAAGTAATCATTATTTTTTGAGTTAGTTGACTAAATAAATTTTTTTGACCATTTCATTAATATTTACCTCGCTTAAATATAATATAATAATCTTGTCGATTAGATCTTGATTTGGTCTTATAATATTTTATCATTTGAATAGATCTAGATCATCCTAGCATTTCATTATAAATAGAGATTTTTTCCCTCTCTCTCTACACATGATCACAATCATCGTCATCGTTCTATTCTCATCACTTATGAGCTATCCATATTGAGTTTAATCAACATTATCCATTTTCCCATTGCAACTAGGAAGAGAGAGAAGACACAACCACAAGAAGCGTAGGTAATTAAAAGGACCCATTCCATAGAGGAGGACATCATAGACCCGTGTCTATGTTGTACTCCACCAAGTTTTTTCTTAAATAATAAAAATCAATTTCTTTCCATTGGATTCTTTTTCTTTATTTTTTTTGTATGTTTTTCAGTGTTTGCAAGTGTTTTTGCAAGGTTTCTAACATTCTTTCTTGCATATATGAAAAATATTGTTGGAGATAAAGGGTTTTGTAACACATTTTTCTTTGGTTTTCTTTTTTGTTAGGTGGATCATCACCAACCATATAAAACTGTATTTTTGGCTCATTTTATCGAAAATATTCTACTAATAAGGGCTGCCAAAATGTGGAGTCATCAAATGAAACTATTCAACTAGTGTTTGATCCTTTTTCACATTTAGGAACATTACCTGATCATATTAATACCTAGGGAAAATTTTCTTTTAATTCCATTCCCTAGAAATGACACCAAAAAATGTTGTTCCTTGATATGTCCATGACTACTTATGAACTATGCCAAGGCATCTTCAAACCAAATTTTTACCACAATTTGCCCCTTTGTTGAAAGGGGGCTCCCTCAATGATTGATAACAACTGATTTCTTACTCTCTCTAAGAAACAACCCACAATGTCAAGCTCAGTGGCAAGACTTATAGTGGAAAGAGTGAAAAACAAGGTTGAGGATAGAGATATAAGAATACTAGAATTTAAAGTTTGTAAACCTCTCAGATCAAAGGAATCTTTATTGGGAAGAAAGTCTCATCAAGAAAAACACAATAACTAAGAACGGATGTGTTAGTACTCATAAATATCCTCTTGGTTATGGAAGAGGAATTCCTAAGGTAACCTTTTCAAACCAGGCTTGTAGATTGAGGGCCATCCCCTTCAATCCAGAGAGGGATCTCTTTGACAACCTAATCACTAAGCTTAGCAACTGGTTGTATTAGTTGATTTATGGTAGCATCGGATGTGCCCTAAGTCTAAAATTTTGCAGGGAGGCTTAGACACATGTATTCCAAAGAACCTACAAAGAGTTTTTGGAAATTCCACCCAAATTGTGTTTTATTAAATTAATTAATTGTTTTTAATGGGAGCCTAAGTCTAAACTTAGGGAATTTAAATAATTAAAGCATAGTAATAAAATAGGGTGTGAATCTTCTAGAAAAATATGAAGCTCAATTCAAGTTAATCTTAGCCATTGATTAGCGATTTAATCTCAATCGTTGACGTCTCAATGAGAATATTATAAGAAGGAATTGATGGGAATTTGGAAAAATGCACATTGAGAGAGTCTAGAAATCGAATTTCTCAAGTGAGTAGTTCTTAGAAGCAGAGACGATTGATTGAGTTGATTCTTGCAGAGGGGGGCTGAGATAATTTTCCGGTTGGAGATTTTCCTGATCTAGAGAGTGCAAGGCAGAGAGGGAAGAGAGTAGTCCAGAGAGGCAACGCAATGCCATGCAGATGCAGCACAGTGGAAGTGCAGAGCTTCAAAGGGAGTTCATATTTGTGCTGGGGAACAATCATGATCCAGTGCCGGAGCCAAGGTGTGATACCGAGAGGCCAGAGGATGGAATTTTCTAGCTATTAGAGAGATTAGAGGAGGTGCAACATAGTCCTAACAACAATGATGCAGTAACTACGTAGGAGTGACATAGTACTACGTAGGGACAACATAGAGGCTCATCTCCATTGTATATAAGTGCCAAATCTTTTAGTGATAGGGTGAGATCATATCAGTAGATTTTTGTTCAGTTAGATCTCTATATAGGATTTCCAGTAAGGGCATCTGAATAATTGTACTCAGAAATTACAATAATATCAAACCCTCAATTGCTGCATCGGTTTTCCCACATTGGGTTTTTCTGGGGGCTTAGTCCAAAAACTAATGGTGTCGTGCATGTTAGTTATTTTCTTGCTCAGATCTTGTTTCTACATTTAATTTCCACAGTTTATTTAAGTGAAGGTTTCATTGTGATGTATTCAGTATTTGTCATAGATAGCTGCAAATAAATTGTTAAATAAAAGTTAACAATTAGGTGAATATTTTCTAGTTGCTACAATAAGATCCCGATGTAGGAATTTTCACAATATCTTTAAAAAATCATTATATATTCAGTGGGGTTTTGTATTTTGAGTGTGGTGGTTAGGATGAAACAAGTAATCTATTGGGAAATGGAGTCAATCATTCTAGTTTTGGATGTAGACACCAAGATCTTGACTATATGAATCAAGAGTGACAAAGGCAGGGTAGATGGCCAACTTTAGACATCACAAACATCATTTTAATGGTAGTAGAAAAAGAAAACAGTCCATTATAGAAGGGCATGAAACATGAATCCTGCAAGCTTTAGGAGAAATAGTATATATTCTTAAACCATATGAACCAGAGCATTAATTAATGAATTATGTCACATAATCTCCTTTAAACATCAAAAGATAGAAGCTAAATGATATCACATAGATAAGAAAATGTCACAGTATAAGAAATGACTGAGCATACCATTACAAGAATCTCTATATCATGAACATAATCTCCTAGTCCTCTTGGTACTTAAAAATAACAAATTGATCACACACAAAAAAAGAAACTATTTTTGTTCCCAAAATCCAACCTCTTTTTCTCATTTTTGATGTATTATATAGGAAAAATACATAAAATTAAAGATACACAAAGTCTGGTAGCATAGTTGTAAAATATTTACAATATTTGAGAGTTTAATTTAAAAAACATAACTAAAATACTATCCTTCTAGCTATTTGGATCTCTATTTGTCATTTCAACGTTGGTCAAAGCACCTAAAAATTGTTGTACACATCCTCTGTTATTCTTATGGGAAAAGAATGAGTCATAACTGAAGTGTAGGACTGAATTTATTCACACTCTTGTAGGATTTGTATTTGGAACTATAATATGTATACCTACTTTGTAGCAAAACTGATACATGAACCTTTGAAATCTACTAAAACTGATCAACTATACTGTGTAACTGTTTACACTCTTTAAGGCCCTTCTTTCTTGTGTTGTCTCGTATTTTATATTCTCATTTAGCTACAATTTTTTTATGAAATATTACCATAACATATAAAAAATGAACTAACTGTCAAAAAGATAAAATGGAGCATGTCAAAACATTGAGGTAAAATTAGGGGTTTTAAAATAAAATTAGAGTTTCAAAGATTGCTTTGTCGATGAGGTAACTTGATTATTCTTCTATAACTTCTGAAACCTATGCAAGAAAGTTTAACTTTTTTTGACTTCTTATCATCCTTCTATTACCTTTTTTATAGTTTGGCTAGCTTCTAAAATTCCTTTCCCTTTCCTACTTGCATACTTTGTTTTCCCCTATTCCGTAGTCTTTTTATTTCACTTTGAAGACTTCACATTCTCCTCTTCATCAATTATCACATGTTCCTTTAACTTAGGATTAAGCTTTTCTTTAAAACCCAATCGTAAATTATTTGTAGTATGAGTATGGGGTTTCCAATAGTAAACCCTAGGTTTTCTATTTGTCTCTTCATCCTCTATTTCCATACTCTGTTTTCCTTTCTCAAAGCTTTATACTTTATGGTTTACCTCCTATTTTTATAACATTTGTGTTTGTTGTATTCTTGTTCTCTTTTCATATACCTTAGTATTTGGTTCCTCTACAGGGTTTTTCTCAACATGCACGTGACTTGACTCAACCTTTGTTTCGAGGGCGAGGGTTTCAACAAGAGTTTTAGCCTTACCCTTTCTTGGTCTTCAGGTTGCAGGGTTTCTCCATGTCCTCTGCCTCATAGTTTGTATTTTCTTGTTTAACTCATGTATACACAACGTCTTAATTATGTCATGGTGATATATACCACGAGGTAACAATTTTGGTTTGGTTCTGGCCTTAGTGGACATTTTAAGTGGACTTTAATGTAAGAAATAAGGTAAGATTCTCTTTGAAAAAAAAACTAAATGACATAAAAACCTCATGTGGTAAAGATAGATTTTGGAATACCTACCTTCACATGTAAAAAATAGCTACAATTAGGGCTCTCATATTCTTTCTTTAAGAAGAAGTTAAGATCCACATTTTGCATCATTCTCTTCTTAAACCACTTCTCACCCTCGGTAGGCAACCTCGTGGCTTCTTCTATTGAATCTTCAGTGACTGTAAACTCCATTCCTCTTATCTGATCTTTGTTTCAATCAAAAGAGTGAATAAAATCATAAAACCAACTCATATTGTAACCATCAAATTGCTGGAAAATCGGCTCCCATCCTGCATTTTTGAATAAAGGTGTGACTTTATCATAGACCTTGAACCATAATTCATATAGCTCAAATAGTCTCACATGACCTGAATTTCTCATTTCTTAACTAATAAAAATCGAGCAATCTACCACGCACTGTAAAAAACGATTAAAAGTTTCATTGTCTACTGCCATACAATCACATGGGTTTTACGAAAATAAATGATTTACAAAGAATTTTGGTTTTAACCCTCCTCTCCAAGCCTTCTTTAAATTTTTAAAACCTACTCAATCCATCACATCAAGTCACATCATATATTAGTTACAACATATAGTTGTAAATTTTTTAAAATAACCAAAATGATAGCTTAAAACTTTATTTTTTTCAAAATTCTACAGGCGTTATGAAAATATTTCGTAGTATCGCTTGTATGTGCTATGAAAATATTTCATAGTTCCACTTGTTTTTTGGCCTCCGATTGGTGCAATAATTTGGGTATAAAATTTGGCATGTCAAAATGACCTTTTTAACCTGCTTCTTAATCCTTATGCCACCTTGCTTGTAAACCTCCCAACTGTAAAACTCCTAACAATCTGACCCCTTCTTGAATGGCTCCAATGCGGATACTGTCTCCCCAGGAGGCAGTAAAGAACACACTGACCTACTGCATGATCCATTGAATTGAAAAACTCTAAAAACATCCTAGGAAGAAACTTGAAAATTTAAATCCATCTTATTTTTAAAAATAAACACTCTGGAATTGCTTGACTGAAAAAATGAAACTAAAATTCCTTTAAAGTGTGACAACCACTAATCAGAATATTATGGTCTTCACCTCAGGTTTCAAATCCTTCAATTTTTTTGTCCAATTCTGTAAACTGCTTTGAACATGGATATGCACAATGAACTATGAAGACTGATATTTCTCAAACTAGGAAATGTTTTAAGAAGTGTCCATTTACTGGACCTCCACTTAAAATAATTCCATTTAAATCTTCCATAATTAAAGCATTCTTACCTATTAAAGAAAAAATTCTATAAGGTCCCTTCCATAAGTGATCGAACTTTCCACGCTTCCCCTTTTCCTCAAATATGGCATCCCATTTCAAGGCTAAATCCTTAATTTAAAAATCATCCTCCTTTATCTTCTTATCATGGATTTTGTTGATTTTGTCCTAGAAAAACTAATATTGATTATATACTTTATCTCTTAGCTCTTTTACTTCAATAAGATGATTAGTTCTTCTTTTAAAATCATCAAGCTCTGCATCATGTTCCCGCAATAATCTCGTCACGGGCATACTCAAGGAAACTGTGAAAAAAACTTTTGTGCCATAAACTACCTGGAATGGTGATGTGCCAATGGAGTTTTTTATTCTAATCCTATATGATTATAGTAAAATCTTCAACTTGTTATGCCGAACCTTTTTATTCTCTAACAGTTTCTTAATGATTATGACTAATTTTTTTTTAGATGATTCAACCAATCGATTAACCTGGGGGTAATAGGCTATCGAATGACCTAATACAACATGATAATTCTCACGAAATTTGACCATTTTATGAGATTTAAAATAATGAGAATTATCTTATATGATTTTTCTAGGGAAACCAAAACTTGAAAAGATAGTTTCTAAAAACTGAATCACCACATTATCAATAGTTTGTTTCGTTGGTATAGCTTCAATCCATTTAGTGAAGTAATATGTGGAAATTAATATCCACTTCTGTTGTCCTGAATAATGTGGATGAATTTCTTCAATAAAATCCAACCCCAATTGATGAAAAGGAGTTTCTACTTAGATTTTTTTTAGAGGTAATGACAACAATTTTTTTTTTCCTTCAAAAATTTGACACTTGAAACATGCCGCAACTTCTTTGTGTACGTCTGCAAAAAGAGTTGGCCAATAGTATGCTACTCTAAGTATTTTATTTGTTGTGGCTTTCAAGTAGTGATGCCTCCACACAATCCTTGATGAAATTCTTCTACCATATTGCTTGCTTCAGTTTCAATGAGGCAATTCAAAGGGACCCCTATTGGATCTTTGCAAAACAAGTAGCCATCAAGACAAAGAGACTTCACAATTTTCAGCTTCAATGACCGTGCTCTGGTTTTATTCATCCTTGGTGGGGCTTCCAAATTTGGCAAAACATAAATTATGTCGTTGTACCAAGGGGAAGTTATAAGTTCATCAGATACTTTAAGCAACAACAATTCTTTTGAATCATTGGAAAAGATTAAGAAAAAAATTATGCCCAAAGTGTCACAATTGGTTTCAGTCATCAGTTTTGCTATACCTTGACCTTTGATTAAATTTTTTGGTTTAATCTCTAGGTCCTGCTCCAATAATCTTGTTATCCACTTGCCTCTTCGACCATCAATATCAGGTTGAATTAGGATGTCCTTTACAACAATGGGAACACATGTTATTACATGAGAGTGCATAACATATACCATGAAATCCTTCAATGCTTTTACTATTGCAAATGCCTGTTTTTCCATAATGTTGTATTTTAGTTATGTATCTCTTAAATTTTTGCTAAAAAATAAAACATGCTGCTCCTGATTGTCCTTATTTTTCTGCAACAAGACTCATGGAATAGTGTGTTCTAAAGCAAATGAAAATCTAGGAATTATTTTGAAAAATATGGGCTGATAAGAACAAGGGCTTTAATTATTGATGATTTTATTTCTTCAAAATATTTCTTGGATACAAGTCTCCACTTGACTTTGCTATTCTTCTTTAACATGTTGTTAATTACCCTTACGATTTCAACAAAATTTGGAATGAATCTCCATAGAAAATTTACTCTACCAAGGAATGACTGAAACTCCTTCTTACTTCTGGGTAACTCGAGCTTCTGTATTGCTTCAACTCTCTCTGGATTAATTTGGATGCCATATTTAGATACTATATGACCCAATAACTTATCCTCCTTCATAGAAAAATGTAATTTGTTGGGGTTCAATGAAATACCAAATTTTCTGGCTTTCAAAGATACTTTCTTGAGATGTTTTAAGTGCTCCAAATTATTTACTGAATATATTGTGATATAATCTAGATAGACTACCAAAAACTATTCTCCTCTGCAAGGCTATTTCCATTTCCCTCTGAAATGTAGCTCCCACGTTCATTAATCCAAAATTAATTTTTTAGTACATGAATGTTCCCCGTGGCATAGTGAAGGTTGTATTTTCTTAGTCTTTCGGATGGATCAATATCTGATTATACCCTAAGAAACCATATAACATTGAAATTCCATCTGAACCAAAAAAAATTGCAACATATTATCCATCTTAGGCAGCAAGTAATTATCCTTTAATGACACTTTGTTTATATTTTTGAAGTCCACACATAGGAGAATCTCCCCATTCTTTTTCCTCACTGGTACAAGGTTAGCAACCCATTTTGAAAATATTAAGGAAATTATAATCTTAGCATCCAACAAATTTTTCACCTCTTTCTCTATTAATGGCAACAACTTTGGATTTGTTCTCCTTAGTTTTTTCTTGAAAGGATTTTCATTTTCCTTTAAGGGTATATTGTGTTGAATTATACTTTTGTCATGGACACTTAAATCTTCATATTTCCATGCAAATACATCAAAAAATTCTTTCGATAAAGCAACATATTTCTCCCTTTGTTCCTCATTTAAATAATTGGAAATTTTGACAACTTTTGGCTCTTTTCAGTGCCTAAATTACAATGTTGTAATTCATTACTGTCAGGCTTCATCTTTGGCTTAACAACCTCATCATTACTCTCAAATAATTTTTCCAGAGGCACTAACACATTCAGCAAGAAATTATTGCTTAGATGAATTATTTTTTGATCTCCTATAACATTTCAAAACCATCTGTATTAGCCTGGTTATCTAAATCTCTATCTCATCAATGGGACTGCTGGAAAACTCATCGGTCATTCCAATAATATCTTTATTTTTTGATCATCTTCAAATACCCGCCAATATTTAATGTTGTTTGGAATGGAGGGTATATATCTCATTTCTATCTAATATTTCTTATTAGGGTAAATAGGAATTTTGAACATACTTGTTGTACTAGCTAGTGAATTGGAAATACCGTTTTCTTGTCTAGAAGTTACTGAAATTTTTGGTTTGAAAAAGAAATTATCAAATAATTCCAAAATTTCATTTTTGTAATATCTCATCCTTGGGTGCCTTGTCTGATACATCCCTTTAACTTGATTTATAATTATATGAGTCCCAAAGAATGTGGATCCTTTTAGCTTTTTTGTCCTTGAGTATGTTCAAACTAATGACTAAAGCCTCATATTCAACTACATTATTAGAGAAGTCAAATATAACTTGAAAGAATAAACTTGAATACCTCCAATTGGTCTCATGATCCATATACTAGCTCCTGATCCTTATTTGAAAACATACCCATCAAAACAATGCTCCATGTCTCATTTATGTCAGCTACTTTCTCATTTTATGTCTGAACTTGATCTTCCACTTTCTAATGATTTTATTCCTCCAAATTTAAGTCAGTATATAAAAATTTTGACCCCAAATCAGTATCTACAACATAAATAAGATGATTCTATGGTTATGATTTACTACTTAACACATATTTAATTTGATCCCTATAGAGTCTCCTTGTTTCTCCAAATATAGGGATAGAGGCATATGACATGTCCATTTTCATAGTACCACCCACTTTGGCTTCCCAATAATGAGAAAATAACATTTTGAACCTTGGTGGTATATTTGCCACCACAACATCCATCACAATACTCTTTGCTAGAATTTGAGTCAATTTCACAACCAGATCTTTAATCAACCCTAAACACTATAATTTTCTTGAATAAAATGAAAACGGATCATTATAAGGTCTAGTGATATCCAACCCTAAATTATCCATAACAATCTCGGGAATCAAATTGTGTGAAGCCCTTGAACCAAGCATTACATTATGAAAAACCATATCATGAATGTTAAAGCTAACATAAAAGGGGGGCACATCTTCATTTATCTTAGTAGCATGAGGACCAAATAAGAATGTAGGTGAATTATCTTGGATATTGAAATAATATTGAGCATTTATATTTACTGTCTGTCAGTTGGTGAGCCCTTCATCATTTTGATAATATGTTTTTTGTACTGCATATTATTTAACAATTCAACAAAAGTCATAGATATTTTAACCTTTCCTATGAGTCATTTTCCAAATTGAAAGAAGAATGAACTTTTTCCAAATCCTTCACATTTCCTTCTTTTCTTCCTTCATCACCCTTCTTAGATGTATCCTTCTTTGATTCCACTATTTTCTTAGGTTCATTTGCTTTCTTGGGCTCAATTTGTTTCTACGCAATTGCAACTTTTAGTGGAGGAGATGTAGCAACAACTACATTTCTACCTCTAGGGCTATATTATTTCTGGAAATAAACAACAACATTATTGTAACCTTGTTGATATATCTCTCAGTCAAACATCAATTGATTATTGTCCCTTTATTTTTAACATTCAAAATTTCCGTTGTGCTCTTCTTTAGTTAGAAATACTTGAGTTTCTTCGCTGTCAAAACAATTTATTTGATGCTATTTCGTTTCTTCATCATCTTCCTCATCAACAACATTTTTAGGAAATGGAGGTTTGACTGTTTGTTTTTCATCTAGATTCTTATGAAAAACTTGAGGTATAGGTTGCCTTTTAAATTTGGATTTCTAACTTGGGGTTGAGGGTCACACCTAGGAGGGGTTAACTTGTCAACCAATTTCTCCATTGTCTTTAACATAACATCAAATTTAGCATATGTCAAAAAAGACAATTCATCCTTAAATTCTACTCTTCTCTCAGTCCTCATCTTTTCCTTTTTAGCCAACAAATTTTCTTCCACTCCTATGGCATTGTTTTTCATATCTTCCAATGTAGCATGATTTCTTTCTCTTAATTGATAACCTAGCTCAACATCAAAACCATCAGGACAATGAAGTAGGGTTAAACTAGGGAGGTTTAATATCAGTCAGGATTGAGTTATAAACCCTATTGAACCTAGCATAAAATTTATGAACCATTTCCCCTGGGCTTCTCTTCATATTCTCATATTCAACCAAGATTTGCAAAGGGTTTTTGTTCGCCTCCCATCTAGCAAGGAAAAGCTACTTATACTATTGAAAGTTTGGAATGCTTCTTGCTGGAAGTCCTCTAAACCATTTCTTAACCTCCCTTGAGATATTTTGTGCAAAAAATATTAATTTAACATCTTGATGATCTACCTCCTCCAAATCTATGAAGTCATTCAATTTATTCACATGTTGCTGAGTTATAAGGGGTCTTGTCCAATCAAAGTGAAGTAAACATTGACCATAATTTAGAGGAAGATCATGTAGTGGAGCTTGGATATTGAGAGGGGCATATCTAGTAGCTATGGTTATGTGAAATGAGGTTGAACCAACACTAGGAGTATAGAGTGCAGGTGGAAAATGAGGTGAAATTGTTGTTGTAATAATTGATGAAAGGGGCGAAACAGATCAAACTGAAATAGCTGGAACAAAACAATATCGAATGAAGAATGGAAGTGAAATAGCTGGAGAAGGAAATGGTGGGATATAATATTGAAATGTAGGATATTAGAAACAACTACTTGAATTTTATGAACCAAATGCTCTAATTTGTGAAATTGAAACCAACTATCTTTGTCTTCTTCTGAAACACTTAATCCTTGAAAAGTAGTACTAGGAATATAAGGTTTACATTTTGTTTCAACAAGGAAAATTTTTGAAAAATTAGACTCTCATTTTGACCTGAATAAACTGTTCTCGAATTTTAGATCAAATTTAATGTCTTCAACATATTTTATCTCTTTAGGTAGAGACAAATACTTTTCTAAAATAATGGTACCTGTTTCTTCTGTAGACTTCTTTTTCCTGAAGAGTTTTGTCAGGCTTGTTAGGATCTATGGTATATTAGGATCTAGGTGGATCCTTGTGTAAATCCTTCGATACGCAAAAATTTCCAATAAAATAACCTCAAACTTTGTACTATGGAGTCACTAGAGAAAATGAAGAAACCAATGTTGTTATCTAACCTTTTTTTTTTCCCTCAGAAAGTAGGTTTGATCAATAAAATATTTCTAGGGAAGATATACTTTTTTTTCCCCAGTATGGTGGCCAAGATGTTAGCACTTAGAAATATCCTCTAGGCCATGGAAGAGGAAGTCCTAAGGTAACCTTTTCAAGCCAGGCTTGTAGATTGAAGGCTAGCTCCTTCAATCCAAAGAGGTCTCTCTCTCACAACCTAATCACTAAGCTTAGAAACTAGTTATATCTTCAAAAAATGGCTAGATCTTCACCATGGTTTTGTATTTTGAGTGTGGTGGTTGGGATGAAACAAGTAATCTATTTGGAAGTGGAGTATATCAATCTAGTTTCAGATGTAGACACCAAGATCTTGACTGTATGAATAAAGAGGGATATCAACAAGATATATGGAAGACTTCAAACATGAAAAAAATCATTTGAATGGTAGTAGAAAAAGAAAACAATCCACTATAGTAGGGCATGAAACATTAATCTTGTAAGATTTAGGAGAAATAGTGCAAATTCTTAAACCATATGAACCAGAGCATTAATTAATGAAGTCTGTCACATAATCTCATTTAAATACCATAAGATAGAAGCTAAATGATATCACATAAAAAGGAAACTATCACAATAGAAGAAATGACTTAGCATACCATCAAAGGAATCTATGTTTCATGAACATAATCTCCTAGTCATCTTGGTACTAAAAATAACAAATTGATCACACACAACAAAAAAGACTATTTTTGTTTCCAAAATCCAACTTTTTTTCTCCTTTCTGATGTATTATATAAGAAAAATAAATAAAATTTAAGATCCATAAAGTATGGTAGCACAATTGTAAAATATTTACAATATTTGAGAGTTTATTACAAAACATAATTAAAATCCTATCCTTCTAGCTATTCGATCTCTATTTGTCATTTCAACAATGGTCAAAGCATCCAAAAACGATTGTACGCATCCTATGCTATTCTTCTGGGAAAAGGACAAGTCATCGCTGAAGTGTAGGACTGAAACTGTTCATATCCTTGTAATTTTTTTATTTGGAACTATAATCCATATACCTCTTTTGTAGAAAATATGATACATGAACCATTGAATTCATATGAAATTGTGAAATTTTACTATGTAACTATTTACACTCTTTAGGGCCCTTGTTTCTTGTGTTGAATAGTATTTTCTTCTCTCTTATACAAAAACCTTTATGACATATTTCCATAACATATTGAAAATAAAGTAATTGTAAAAAAGATAAAATGGAGCATGTCAAGACATTGCAGTAGAATTAGGGGGTTTTCAACAAAATTAGGGTTTCAAATATTGCTTTGTCAATGAGGTAACTTGATCATTCTTCTATAAATTCCACAACCTAATAAAGGAGGTTTAACTTGTATTAAACTCTTGTCATCCTTCTATTACCCTTTTGTATAGTTTTTCTAGCTTCTAGAACTCCTTTCCCTTTCCTACCTACATACTCTATTTTCCTTTGTTCTATAGTCTATGTATTTCCCTTTGAAGACTTCACATTCTCCTCTTCATCAATCATCTTTGGTTCCTTTAACTTAGGATTAAGCTTTTCTTGAAAACCCTGTCTTAATTTATTTATAGGACAAGTATGGGGTTTCCTATAGTAAACCCTAGGTTATGTTTCTGTGTCTTCATCCTCTATTTCCATACTTTTCTTTCCTTTCTCACTTTTTTCTTCTTTATGCTTTACCTCCTTTATTTATAACATTTGTGTATGTTATCTTATTCTTCTCTTTTCATATACCTTAATACTGGTTCATCTACAGGGTTTTTCTCAATATGAACATGACTGGACTCAACCTTTGTTTTAAGGGTTAGGGTTTCAAAAGGAGTTTTATGCTTACCCTTTCTTGGTCTTCTGGGTGAAGGTTTTCTCCATTTCCTTCGCCTCAGGGTTTGTATTTCTTGTTTAACTCATGTATATATAACATCTTAATCAGAATATGGTGACATATATAATTAGATAACCATTTTGGTTTAGTTATGGCCTTGATGGAAATTTTAACCAGACTTTGATGTAAGAAATAAGGTAAGCTCATCTTTGCAAAACAAGATAAATGACATTAAAAACTCATGTGGTAAAAATATATTTTAGAATACCTTACTTCACATGTAAAAAAGAGTTGCACAATCTTAAGAACGTTAGACCATTCAGGCTTCAACTTCTTCTGAAGGATTCCCATGCTCCAATTAGGGTTCTGATATTTTTCCTTTAGGAAGAAGTTGAGATCCACATTCTACATCATTCGATTCTTAAACCACTTCTCACCCTCAGTAGGCAACCCCACAGATTCTATTATTGAATCTTCAGTTACTACAAACTCTAATCTTCTTATCTGAGCTCCTTTTCCATCAAAAGAGTGAATAAAATCATAACACCAACTCAGATTGTAGCCATCAAACGGCTAGAAAATCGTCTCCCATCTTGCATTTCTGAATAAAGGTGTGACTTCATCACAGACCTTGAACCATACTCCATTTGATTCAAATTGTCTCACATGACCTAACTTTCCCATTGCTTAATGAAGAAAAATTGAGCACTCTGCCATGCTGTTGTGAAACCAGCATAAAACTTCAATTTTTTTTCAAAATTATACAGGCACTACGAAAATATTTCGTAGGGCAGCCTGCACGCGCTATGAAAATATTTCGTAGCGCTGCCTATATGCGCTATGAAAATATTTCATAGTGCCACCTATTTTTTGGCATCCAATTGGTGCAAGACTTTGGGTAAAAAATTTGGCATGATGAAAAAACCTTTTTAACCTACTTCTTAATCCTTATGCCAACTTGCTTAATCTTTTTAACCTTCATCCTTTGTCTCCAAGGTATGATATTAAAATATCACTAGATGCAAGGTAATGAATAATGTGAGGATGTTCCAACTCAATATTGGAAAAAAATATTTCTAGGTCCACAAAATTGTAAAGGGTTGTGTTTCATCACATAATTATCGAACACCTTGTGTTGATCTTGATCATAATTGAAATATATAAGCTTCCAATCTTGAGAAAATTTATCGCGACTACCATAATTATTGGTACTATTGTTTCTAGCATTGACATTGTGAGACCAAGATTGAGAATTATGAGTTGCGTCGATATGGAGAGGGTTGTTTCCACTAGGATAATTGGATGATTTGATTTCTTAATTGGACTTGGTTAAATCACATATTCCATGGAAATCATATTTATTGATATAAAAATAAACTATAATGACTCAATTACGAAAAAAGTAAAACTACTATGCCAATTTAATCATGAAGTGGTTTCCAGGGGTCCCTGACAGATTCGAAAACTATTTTAGGGAGAGATCCAATTGGCTGGCACATCACCCATTAGAAATATTGTTGGTTTCCATTTTGAAACCCCCCAACTTACCTTTATTAATTCTGAATTGATTTTGGGGGTCTAAAATCTATCCTAACCATTGAATTTTCACATGTCTAAGATTTCAAAATACTCAAATTTCCCATTATTGATTCCTTCCATATGTCGATCTTTTGACTATCACCTATACATTTCTATGTACGCTTGTCTCCATAAAGGAAACCAGAGAAGTACAAGATTGTCATATTGGTTTCTTCAAACCATCAACTTCCAGCTCTTCATAAAAAATGATTTTGAGAGAAAGTTGAAAGCTATATTCATGTTCTAGTGAGCATGAAAATACTGTGATCTTGATATAACAAAATTATTGGCATATCTCGAAAAGTTTCTCATATTTTGTTCCATATCCATAGTTTTCTTGTGACAATATATGTTTTTAATTAATCACGTAGATGCTAAACTTGACATTTAAGATGACATATTTAATCCCAAACTTTTCTAGGAAAAAATTCAACATTTCTATGGCCTTTCAAACTATTGCAATATGATTATAGTGTTTTTCCTTATTAGCTATGGTATTTGGTTCCTCAAATTCAGGTTCATTGATGATTGAACTATACTGCTCTCTTAGGAAAAACAACATTAAAGTGAGAAAAACACCAACAATGAATTTATTGATCTAGATCAGTGCTAAAAACCCAATAACTATCTATCCACACACCTTAAAGAAAATAATTATGATCAGAGGAAATTACTTCTCGATTCAAGAAAGAGAACTCATACACAATTTTTCTAGTCTCAGGCCCCGAAGCCTTGGCATATGCACCACCTAATATAATACTTTCAATCTTTAGCTTATCAATTTTTCCATTTTTGGGTTCAGTATATTTCTCTGAGTCTTTTTTCTCATTCTTGAGATTTTTATTTATTAACTTATTCTCAATTTCATGTATATGAAATCTTGCCATATGTAGAGCTTGATCATTCCCCACTAAGAACGTAGTAAAGTGAACCTAAATTATGAACCTTTTGGTTTCCATCACCGTTTAAATTCAAAATGTAAAAACAATTTATTCCAGGCTGGTGGGAAGAATAAAACACATGTAAAGGATGAACCCTTTGTAATTCAATATGTATCCTAACCATGGGTATCATTTCATTACTGCCTTCAGTATATAGATTTATTGAAGGTATTGAGAAACTGTCCAAAAAGTTATTTTTAGACTCCCTAACCGCCTCAAATTCTATTTGTCTGGTATATTTGTCCTCATGCTCCTTTGAAATTTTATTTTCAATACCATTAAGAAATATTCAAGATGGTTTCTTCTTCAAAAATATGGAAGGGTTTTGTAGTTGATGATGAATTAGATATATCAATATTTGTAGAGTTTAATTTAGTAAGAGTTTCTTTTGGAAACCCCTCTTACTTTCTTGGAAATCTATAGCGACACCAACCATAACTTTCCTTTTTGTTTTCCCCTTGGGAATAATCCACATCAAGTAATAAATTGTATTTATATTTATTTATATACATGGGGATTTCATCCTTTTGTTGATGTGTTGTGCACAAGTTTCTCCATCATGGGTTGCTTCATGTAGTCTCTTGACACTTGGCCTAGCAATTCATACAAGGCTTAGTTAATTACATATGGATTGGTTGGTCTAATGATTCGGTATATGGTTTAGTTAACTACATATGGTATATATTTTAGTTAACTACAAATGGGTTGGATGATTTAACACATAATTTGGTTAACTACATCTCCTTTAATAACTACATATGGCTTGATTGGTGTAACGATTTGATATATGGTTTATTTAACTACATATGGGTTGGATGATGTAACATGTGGTTTAGTTAACTACATATGGGTTGAATGATTTAGCACATGGCTTGTTTGGCGTAATGATTCGATATATAGTTTAGTTAACTACATATGGGTTGGATGATTTAACATATGGTTTAGTTAACTACATATGGGTTGAATGATTTGGCACATAATTTAGTAGACTACATATGCTTTAAAAATATTTAAACCTTTTGGTTTTTACGCTTAGGATTACATTTGAAATTCTAACTTAGGCCCAATTACATAAGGACATACGCTTAGATATTTAAGGCATAGTTTATTATTATTATTTTTTAATTTGAAAGAAATAATCTAAATAAAAATAAAATCAATTTTGACCAAATTTTGGTTTTGAATAATATCAAAAGGATATGGATTCAAAACAATTGGTGAATTAGTTGTCATAGGACAAAATTTATGAAGAATCATTGGATTGGAGGCGTTGAGGTGACCAACAATGGTGGGTTTTGCACTTGGTCATTAGATGTGAAAATAGGGCCAACATGACGCAACCAAAAGCTATAGATTCTTGCATCAAGATGTAAATCAATCTGAAGGAGGTGGCCATGGTTACCATAACCATGAAGAGTAGAGACACTCTTGATTTATTTCATCTTGATAATTTTTCTACAATGATTTTTAAGTTAAAATTTTCATAATTTCATATAATAGTTTAGTTAGTATTTTTTAATTAAATGATATAGTTAATTATATGGCTTGATTGGCCTAACGATTCAATATATGGTTTAGTTAACTTCATATGGGTTGGATGATTTAGCACATAATTATGTCAACTACATATACTTTAATAGTATTTGAACCTCTTGGTTTTTACACTCAGGATTACACTATTGTAACTTAGGCCCAATTACATAAGGACTTACACTTAGATAATTAAGCCATACTTTTCTTTTTCTTTTTTTAATTTGAAAAAATTCATTTAAATATAAATAAAATCAACTTTGACCAAATTTTGGATTTGAATAATAGTAAAAGGAGATGGATTCAAAAAAATTGGAGAATTAGCTGTCATGGGACAAAATTTCTGAAGACTCATTAGATTAGAGGCTTTGAGGTTACAAAAAATTGTGGGTTTTGCACAAATATTGTGAGAGGTTGAATAATTTTAACTTGGTCATTAGATATGAAAACATGGCCAACATGACACAACCAAAAGCAATAGATTCTTGCATCAAGATGCAAATCGATCCAAGGGAGGTGGCTAGGGTTACAATAACCACGAAGAGTAGAGAAATTCTTGATTTATTTCACCATGATAATTTTATATAGTGATTTTAAGTTTTTTTTTTTTTTTTTTTTTTTTTTTTAATTGTGTATAACAGTTTAGTTAGTATTTTTTAATTAAATTGTATAGTTGATTATATTTTTATTATTTATATATTTTGAGGTTTTATTGTTTATTTAATGGAAAAATGCTTAAGGACATGATTAAATTTTTATATTAACAATTTTATCATAATTTATTAACTAGCCTACCTCGAGAACAAGGGAAAGGTAACACCAAAGGGAACATTGTAAAATGGGTTAAATATGCATTGACGAAATATTTGGCAACCAACATTTATTTTGGTGAGCATGTGGTTATATGCAACATGGGATAAATTTTGGAGTATATGGAAATCTTCTTAGGTGCTTATGTCCTTGTCCATAATTTCTTTTGTGTCGATGCTAATAAGTAGTTGAGATAGGGTCATTTGGACGTGATGCAACTACAATTCTCATTAGCATATGGTGATAGGTATCTAATCTCCCATCTACTTTAGAAGCATATTTGTAAATGTATTTCAAAACTACATAATGAGATAGGACTTGTTGATAATCTACATTTGATCGCCACATTTGGAATATGTTAGAATTATGTATGTTTAGGTGTTTTCCATTGCATGCTAAGTGATACCATGGTGATATGTCTAGTGGCTTGTTTCATCAAAGTAGAGGGATGGATCCATGTATACCTTCCAAGGAAATTTATACATGCATTTAAGGTATCCCCTTTTCTACAAAAACACGTTTTCTCAATGGACTTTTTGTGTCTAAGTTCTCATATCCCTCAAGTGGGTTGGATGTAAATATCTCCAAAGTATCTAGCAAGCAAGTGTCATATTCAATGGATTGATCTATAACAATGTGTGTTTCAATATTTTATCTAGGATTCCAAGACATAATACAAATATCAATGAATTCTTTGCATTGTTGATTTAATTTGGGTCATTCTAATTCAATGATTCCATATTTTGAGCACCAAAAAGCCATAAAATATCACGCATATGTGCATAACCTTGATATTTCCTTTCCTACATAAATACCAAATATGAAAATTTTAATACAAAGGATATAAACCTTTAGTTTGTATATGGGTACTTTCAAGTATTACTAGTATTAGAAAATTTATTTTCCAAATAATAATTTATGTATTCATATACAGTTAAAATGTAAGACCACATTCCCTGATGGGGTTGTGTTGTGGCCAGCAACAACCCCCCTTCTTATTTAGTATTAGTAATAATACTAAATAAGTGGGGACCCTTAGTCAAAAAATCCAAAAAATTAATTAGTGTTTGTTTCCTTTCTCAAATAAAACTTACAATTATAACTTAGGGAAATTCCTTTGAAAATATTTAAAAGTAAACCTAAGTTTATGATAGATCAAAGTATAATCCTTCTTTGAATAGAAATATCGCATCCATCGCAAAAAAGTGGATATCATTTTATCAAAGCATAATCTTTTAAAATTGCGATTCCGCGATATTGCGATAGCGCGATCCCAAAGAACTAGACATTAAAGTATCTATCGCAAATCGCATATCGCAAAAAAAAAAGTTGTTTAATAAGTTACATTTGTGAAATTGCGATTTCACGATTTTGCGATATTGTGATTTCGCAATGATATTAGACTGAAATTTGTGGATTTTGCGATTTGCGATGATTGTGATCCGCGATATTGCGATTTTGCGACATTGCACAACAAATCGCAGATCGCATTATCGCAGATTCTTCTAGCGCGGTGTCCAAAGTAAATCTTTTCATAAATAAATATCTGTTATGCGCTTTGATGTCAAAATTAATGAATGGATTGTTAATCATTGATGGAAAGGATTTTGTTTTGATTGAAAGGTTGTTTCATGTTTTTATCCGCCTTCAGCATTTAAAACTATCCCGTCACCTTTCTCATCTCATTACTCTCACTTAATTCGTAACACCGCAGGCGCGAAGGAGCAGAAGACTATACAAAGCATTCACAGAGCATTATGGGTAAGAAAGAGAAAGTTCAAAGTGCTGAAAACAAAGAGATGGCTTCCCTGTATGCGGATACTGCTTGTAATAAGGACACCGATATCACTACCTGGGAGGGCATGCATAATCTGCTCGAGGAAGAGAATCCCAGGGTAATGGAAGTCGCGGCTACTACTGGATCAAGTAATTCCTCTGAAGCATCTCTTACGGAATTGGCTTGTTCATTACTTCACAGAATAGCAGCAAGACCGAGAATTCTTCCGTATACGGATATGATAAAATGGGTGCTGGATAACACCGATATTTCGGACAGACAATTTAGAACTCCAGGACAAGAACTCATCGGGTCATTCACTACAGAAGATTTAAGGCTTATGTATCACTTACCGGAACCTCAGGCGACCTAAAACAAACAATTTATGGAGAAATTCGCCAGAGAAAATGCAAATTTGGCGGAATGCACCAAGGAATGGACCAAGAGAGAGGAACCATTGAAGAAAAAAAAACACGGTATGTACAGTACTGGTTCACTCACTTCTCCATATTGTTTTGTTGCTGCTATGTTATGCAGGCTTTTTGGAAAGCCTGACATAAATATGGTCTTGCCTGAATGGCTCCCTTTGTTGAATGCTGCTGTTAACGCTACAATTGTAGACTGGGCCAAAATTTTGTCTGATAATTTAGCCACTACCATTTTCAGTTACCGGTCCAAACGGACTATTTCCCAGAGGATTTATCCTCCTTTTTATCTATCTACCTATGTTATGGATTCAATTTGTTTTGTTTCTAAATTCCCTTTGATGGGTTGGCAATGGACAATTCATGATCCCTTGCCTATTCATGTCTATCACAAAGAGTTGTGGGAATCAAAGTTTTTCCTCATTTCTACAAAATTTGCCATGGCATAATGCTGCCTCTGTACAGAATATTGTATAATAAGGATGCTCCAAGGTTATCCCCGGAAGCAGAAGTCGACATTCTCCCTGTCGCAAGATGGTTCGGAGAAGAGTTGTTTACTTATGTGAGGATTTTTGGAAGCTCTGCTTCCCCCCATGTGTTACCCCTGTATGTTCCGGATAAACTTGTAGCTCGGGAGATTGCTTATCAAACCTGTGGTGAAGGAGGTTTGACAAAGGAATTAAAAGAGAAGAAGAAGGGCATTTGGCCACAATTTCTTGTATCCTGTGGAGCATTTTCATTATTTGATGTCGGTCACGCATTCAAAGAGGTAAGCAATATTACATGCTTACAACTGTTCAAGTTTTCAAGAAGGTTATTTGATCCAATGGATATTGTTAAAAATTTCACCATTGCAATCAAAGTAAGAGTGTTTGTTGGAGAAGAAGATCCTTTTGATGATATGTTTCAAACAAAATGTTCATTTAAAGAAGTTTTGCATTTAGCTCGAACACAGTTATCCCCAGAATATTTTCAGGAATTTAAAGTTTACAGAGAGAGAAGACTAACTACTGTCCCTTTGGAAAATTTACGCTTGGAACCCGCAAGGGAACCTACTCCTAGTGTCAGTCTTAGTGGCAGCTCAAATACATAAAAGTCTGACAAAGAGACTTCTGAGCGTTCTAAAAAGATTGATAATGATGAAAGCTCAGTGAAGGATACAGCTCAATCTAAAGAGATTTCACAACAACAGACTTTTTCCACTCCACAGTTGAATCTTCCATCTCTCAATGTACAGCAACCGACAGTCAGGACTGAATTGGACAAAGAATGGGAAACTTTTAATCAATTTCTTAATGTAGAAGGACAGAATATACAGACCCCTGTACAGACAAACAAATTTTTGAGCATGGGAATAGGTGGCATCATCACAGAAACCGAGCATATACCTATCACTCCCTCTTCTGAAATTGTACTCAATATAGAGGACATTCCTCCTCTAGACGTATTCTACAACCCGCAGTATAAAGCAGTAGTGAGGAAGCAAAGAAAAAAGAGAAAGTTAGAGAGCTCAATCTCTACTGAAGCAGAACAATTGGATGTCTTATGGAAGGATCCTACTACGGATCCGACTGACAATCTTGCCAAACTATCTCAGATTACAGGAGCTTATGCCTCAGCAACTATTGATAAAGAATCTGAGGTAAAGCTATTATTAAATAAAAAAGAATATCAGATACAAGCTCTGAAACAACAATTGCAACAAGCCTGTGCTAACAGTGAAGCACAAATAAAACTTGAAGAGTTACAGCAAGAGCTTCAAAAGATGCAAATTGATTATCAGAAAAGTTTGGCAGATAAAGAGAAACAAATACAGATTATCCAAGAAAAGCACAAAGACGACCCTAAGCTTCCAGAGTTTATTACAGAGTCTGTTTCCTTGAACAAACAACTACTGCAGCAGCAAGACATATTATGCCAGAAAATCTCGCAATACAACTCTTTTTGTCAAGAAAGCGATAAAATCACTAATCATGTCGTAGAATTATGACATGATTATGATTTAACTAATGAAAGAGTTACTAATTATATGGCATGGCAAAAGACAGAGGAAGGAAGAAGAGCAGGAGCACCGATCATCAAGGATAGTCATAAAGAACTGCTTTTCAACAATTGGGATGTACATCTCAGAGAAGCAGAAAAAGCAGTAGAGGAAGCAGCTACAGCAGTAGGAAATATTACTGATTTTGTGAATGAAAACTTGCACAAAGTTAATTTGATTTTAGAGATTACTTCTGGACACCTTCCGCAAGCACAGCGATTACAAACAGAATGGAGGCAAAAGGTTGATGAAAGGAAAATTCAATTCAAGAACTGACAAGATTAAACTGGGATTCTTACTGGACATATCTAGTAAAACCCCACAGTCAACGCAGTGCGCTTAATTGCATCATTAATTCTACTGAGAAAATGGTTCCTACACTTTCTGATTTTGTCTTTTCAGGGTAGTTGAAATCTGAAGTCGGTCAACCGCCTCTTCTCAAAGCAATGTTGGATGCTTGCAAGATCAAAGATCAAATTCATAAGTAGATAGCTGATAGTCTTTATTTTTAGATTTAGTTTTAGTTTTACTATATTTTTTCCTAGGATAAGGACGGTCATTTAAACCGAATCCTAAATTTTTGTAATAAACTATTTTTAGATTTTAGTTATTAGTATTTAAACCCTTCTCATGCATTTAGAGAAGGGTCTTGAAATTTGTCAAAAACTTATCCTTAGAACATGCACTTCTGCACCCTCAGAGGAGGTTTTGATGAATGAATGGAACGAGATTTATTGATATCTGTGTCTAATATCTGTTACTGATGTTGCATTTATGTACTCTTGATAGATGTTGGATTAAGAAAGAGATAAATCATTATTGCTTCTAGCTCATGAGTAGAACCAGTTATAAATGGTATTTCTATCTCTTAACTGTTTCTGTTTCTGTGATAAAAGCAATATTTATGCTTAGTTGTTTATATGTTAATGTTTGAATATCTGAGTTATCATTTGGCATTTTTGTACGGTGATAATTATTTATTTGTACTTGATATATGAATAGCTTAATATGCGATATGTTTTTCACAATTGTTTCATCTAACTTTTTATGTGAAATAGTTTATATTTATTGAATTCTTTTCTCATAATAATTGAATGATATTTATTATCAATTGTTATCTGAAATCCTTTTAGATCGCATATATTGAAAGATTACATCCCGGGTTAGTTTAGAATTAGATATTTCTTAGATTACAATTTGCATATGAATAGATTAGAAATAGATTAAAAGCATTTTACTTAGGAATTTTAGAAAAGAAATATCAAATCTCAAACACACACACACATATTGGGAAACTGGTCCCATTATCCCCAGTCGGACCCACTACACCAAACGGAAAAGGAACTGCTAACCAAGGTCCAGACCGGGTGGGTATCCCCCTTGTTGTCAACCCGATTTTCGGGGCTTCAACAGGTTGTCAGAACTGGTTAATTCGGTGGCGTAGGGCATTAATTTCCCTCCCACGCAGAGTCAATGAAGAATGAATGTGGCGGGTACGTAGGGATGGGTGGTATATAGAGGAATGTTCGTGAAACACACAAAGTTATTATCATTGTGCTAATTTCCCTTATGCGTAGTTATTGTACCTCAGAGATGAGAATTGGGATTTTGGATGGAATTTACTACTTGTTTAATTTGGAGGGCCTCTTTGGAGAGACAAGTTGGGGTATCGACTGGTGCAAAGTTTCTGCAGTGGTAGTCTAGCGAAATTATTTGGGTAATTTCACAACAATATCCCAATTTTCCTGGAAACTTGGTTTGGTTCGAATAGGGAAGTTGGCTCTATGGGATAGTATAACTCATGGCTCCATTGTAGTGAGAAAATGGTTCACGTTGAGGTTCAAAATTTGCGTTGTCATGGCTAGCATAGTCATGGAGAGTGTAGATCCTTATCTAACCCTACTAATTTTGTCTTTAACAGAGTTTACAATGCATGTTAGATGTGGATGATTTTTTTATCAATGTGAATGTCCCTCAGTTAAGGAAATACCTCTATTATGTTTTAATTGCAATTCCTTTGGTGAAATTTGCCAGTTTTCAGTTTTCTAGGTTTGTCTAAACTTAGGGGAGGGTGATGCTTTGAAGTACACCCCCGCTACGTGGCTTGGGAGAGGCAGCGTCAGGTGAAATTCATTTCTCGCAGGCCTCATCAAGGCTTTTTGATGAGCTCCATCATTAGACATATTTGGACGGGTTAATAGTCACCTTTTTGCCTTCTTAGATCTCTTTTTCTTGCATTTTTATTATTATTTGGTTTTATGATGCTAATATAGGTGGTGATTAAGGCTAACATACTCTGAGTGCCTAATATAAGGCTGAGTGCAAAAAATCATGAATTATTAATCATTTTTATAAGGATTTTATCATAAAGACTTGAAGTGAAGTGGACTCAATCACTCAAATATTCTCTCCAGCAATTCGAGTGCAAAGGCAGCCAAGAAAATTTAAGAGGAGTGCACTCAATCTTTGTTTACTTGGAGTTAAGTGGACTCAATCACCCCAAATATTCTCTCCAACAATTCGAGTTCCAGTGGCAGCCAAGTAACTCAAAGAGGAGAGCACTCACTCTATGTTTACTAGGAGTCAAGTGGACTTAATCACCATTTTCAAGGGAGCTGTTGGTAGCTGCCCTGTAGAATAAATAGAGCAGAACTAGAGCTAGGAAGGAGTTAGTTAGTCAGCGAGTCAATTCCATTCAAAACTATTGTTGTGAGCTATTGAGATTTTTATTTTACTCAGTAATAAAACTTTCAGAGATGTCTGAGGTTATTCTTTTTATGAAATGAGAAGACATATTTCCTTTTACTTATTTAAGTTTCAGAGAGAGAGCCTCATGGGTTAGGGCCCAATCCATGTGCCTCAACTTCTCTGTTTTTTTCATTCTTTCCTTTCTGTCATTTAGCTAGTTTTTATTCTATCATTTAGTTATATCTACTTCTGATAGTTTCATTGCTACTTAGTCTTTGCTTTCAGTTTGTTGTTGTAGTTTTTCATTTGCTTGTGAGTAGTAGAATATAGGATAAAACTCTAAAATTTGTGGATCTATACTTCCCTTCTCATCTCTATCGATAGAGCTCGAGGAGGGTAAACCTTCCCACAGACAAAAAACATTGATTTCTGTTCACTATTTCCATCTCTGCGTTACCCCTCTAAAACTTGCTTTTACGCCTCCATTCCCTCCAATTTTTTGCTTATTTGAACTGTTGCACCCTCCTTTTTTCCCTAACAACACTTAAACCCTTCAGCCGCCTTATTCTTTTTTTTTCTATTGGTTATGGTCACCTTACTCGTTTTAACACAAAAACACTCGAAAAACCATCAAATTTGACCTCCACATTTCCTCCTCAGAATCCCCACTACCGCACTATCACAAATCATAGTTTTCATTTGTTTCCTTTTAACACTTACCGTTCCCATCTCCTGATTACGCTATTGCGATCACGCTCCACCTCCGGTCCCACTGCCATGTCACCCATCGCAATCGCACATCGCACCGTTTTCCTCTTCCCTTCAAGACTTATCATTCACATTTGCCTTACCCTTTCTAATGCAAAAATATTGAAAACCATCTGAATTTGACCTTCCACCATTACTCCTTGAGATTCCCGCTACCGTACATCGCAAATCACAAATCAAAACGTTTAGTTCCTTCCATTAACACTTACCGCTCCCATCTGTCGATTGCGATATTGCGATCATGCTCTGCCACCAGTTCCATCCCCATGTCACCCATTGCAATTGCACTTCGCACATTTTCCTTTTTTTTTCTTTTAGACTTACCACTTCCAAATGCCGATTGAGATATTGCGATCGGGCTCCGCCACTGGTCCCATTGCCATGTCACTCAGCACATTTCGCACATCATAGCTCTTTCCTGTTCACATTTCGCATTTCACTCATTGCAGCTGTTAACCCGTCGCACTTCACACTTTGCGAATTTTTCTCCATCACATCTCCATCATCACACTTTTCAAATTATTCTGCTCGAAATCCATTTTTGCGCTATAATAAATTTCAAACCCCCTCTTTCCACTTCTACACCCCATTTCATGCGTTAAGCCCTCCATTAACACCTTTTACCCCTTTTCTTCTCCAAACTGCAAATCAACATTTTCTCAATCAGAATTAAGTCATGGATAGTTTGGCTACATGGATAGAAGAATGGTAGATAGAGCATAAGATAAGTAGGGTGTGTTTAGCCGATTGGCCAAGTTAAGTGTGGTTTAAACTAGTTTCCTTTCTGCAAATTAGTTTAGTTTCTTTCCAGTCATTTCCTTTCAGCAAATTAATTTAGTTTCTTTTTGTAATTTCCTTTTTTCATATTAAATTAGTTTCATTTCATTCATTTCCTTTCTGAAAATTGAGTTTTTTTCCTTTCCATCATTTTATAGTTTAAGAGATATCACCCTTTCACAAAGCAGAAGAGGATGACATGAACATAATGCATCTGTTATGTATATAGCACTGTCACCTCCAAGTTTGTATGAACCCCAGGTTGATAAAGTAAAGTAGGGTAGCCCCTGGGAGTTGCAACACTCTTGGTGAAATACCAGGGCTCACCACTTTTTGGCGTCATTTCCGGGGAGGTGTCTAGTATATATTTTGATTTTGTTTTAGCATTCTTTTCTGCTTTCCTTTTTTTTCCTGTCACTTACGAAATATGGAAAAAATCCATAAAGATATTACTTTCATGCCTTGTAGGAGTAGGAATACCCAAAGACAAACCTTACCCAAAAGCCCCACATCACCTCCTAACCACCCTTCAGTCTTCTTCAGTGGAAGTGAGATTCAACCCCCTATAGGAGAGCCTTCTGAATACTTTGAGGATCCTATTGGGGAAGAAGAAGAAGACCTTGTTTCAACCGAGGGACCTGCTTCACCTATCTTAACCATGGTTGGGACCCAGAGAGCCTTTCCCATAAGAGAGGCAGATGGGGAAACTAAGATGAAAAACATTAGCCCCTCAGCTTTCCCACACTTTCATGGACTCACCTCTGAGGACCCTGACAAGTTTATGTTCGAATTTGTTGTTGTTTTTAGGACTTGTGACTACACCTATGACGATCAGAAGTTGAAGCTATTCCCATCCAATTTTAAGGATGCAGCCTTGCGTTGGTTCATGGGTCTTCCTGGGGATAGCATCACTACCTGGGCACAAATGGAAGATACCTTCAACAAAAAATACAGATACTACTGTAGGTCCAAGGAAACTAAGGATGAAATATTTAGGATGAATCTAGGACCTGATGAATCCCTAGAGGACTATGAAGAGAGGTTTCAATTAAGCTATAAGAGAGCCAACTGCACTCTCGATCCTGCATCACTTAAACTTATACTTCTTTGAGGGATCAGTGAAGAGATGATAGAAACCTTGAATATGCTATCAAGAGGAGAGATCTACCAAAACCCTATGAAGCAATCAAAACTGTCTTCCAGAACCATTCTAGGGCATTTAGGAAGAAGGGCAGAGCTAGCCAAAGTACATCCAATACCCATTCCTCTTCCACCTTCATAAAACATGATATTGGAAACATGCTAGAGGACTTCAAGAGTGACATGATGCACACCTTTGATTTTCAAATGGACACAATGCAGGTCAAAAGGAAGCAAGAGGAAGTAGAGAGAGCCTTGGCCATCTTTTCCCCTAGATGTACCAGGAAGCACCCAAGAAATGAATGTCCACTGAATGTCATAGAGGTTTTCTTAGTCTGTGAGGAGAATCATACCACAGAAAAGTGTCCCTCCTTACCTGGACTTAAGGTTGTATATCAAGGTGGGGAAGAAATTCCAGGGAAACTCTGTTTCATCAACCAGAGAAGGCCTCAAGGCCCTCAACCATATCAACAAGGTATGCAAGGTGCAACTTACTCTTACTATCACAACAATAATACTGCACCCATGCAACCTTCGTACACCCCCACTCCCCCACCCTGGTTTACACCTCCAATTTGGACTTACAACCCTTCATATCATCCTCAACTAGTAAACCAACCATTCCAGTAGTATGTTCCATAATAAACTTAGTGGAAAAATCCATCCCAAGGGTGGAGGCATAAAAAAAATAAACCACCTGCTCTAGTGCCTCCACCCCAACCTCAATCTCAACTTACTCATGCTGCTCCACCTAGGCTACCTATACCTGCACAGCCCAATCCGAACCTGAACAAGAGACAGGCACAACAGGCTCCCAGTGGAGAAACATCCTATCCAACTTATGTTGTGGAGATAGAGGAGGTTAATCTCAGGTCGGAAAGAGTACTCCCAGACAACCATCCTCCATATCCAACTGTATAGGTTGAGGAGGAAAAGGAAGAAGGTAACACTCAGATCCAACAACCTCCTTTTCCTGAGCGCTTGATACACCCTAGTCAGCACACCCCTGAGGAGACTGAACTCCTGGGAGAATTGGAAATTTGTGTGTAAGGATACCACTTATCCAGTCCATTAAGGATGCCCCTATCTACAATAGGCTCTTCAAATAAAAGTGCCTCAAGAAACCTGGGAGAAGGAAGAAAGATACCCCCACCATCAATGTGGTAGGACAATTGTCTGACCTAATGCTAGGTCCTAATGAAACTAGGTCATCCTAGACCCTGGTAGTCCAGTTGTTGATGTGCATTTAAATGGTGTCATAGTCCCCAACACTATGATTGATCTAGGGGTTGCCATAAATTTCATGACCAAGGAAACTATGTTGAAACTTAATCTCCAAGGGACGTTGAGGAAAACCACAAAAATTCTGCAACTTGCAGATCGATCCACAGTAACTCTAGAAGGAATTGTTGAGGATGTTATGGTTACCATTGAATCTTGGGAGTATCCTACATATATCCTTGTCCTTCAACCAAAAACCAAGTTCAATAGTTAACCCCTCATCTTAGGGAGGCCTTGGTTAACCATTGCAGATGCTTATATTAGCTATCGGGCTGGAAACATGACTATCAAAAATGGGCCTTTGTCTAAATAGCTAGTGTTATATCCTCCAGCCCAACCTTCCATTGATCATGATCTCCCTATATGGTTGGAGGATGAAGAATATGATTTATATAACACAACCCCTATGTGTACCATATATGCTATTCTTAGAGTGGGGAAGCTTAATGAATATGAACTCATCAACCATGCCATTCAAAACCAGTCCTCCACTAACATTCCTCTCGAAACCTTAGTCAAAGAGTCGGAAAGCCAACCTTGGATGGAAGTGCACTTATTTAAGTCAACCTATGAATCCACCAAGGCTATTGAGTTTGGCCCATCCAGATCTCTGAAACTCAACCTAAACCTCTCAAATGAAGAAGAGAAGCAGATGTTCCAACTTTTGAAAGAGAATCTAGATGCATTTTCTTGGGATTACAAAGACATGAAATGGGTGCATCCTTCAGTGTGAAAAAGATCAGATTTACATCAAAGAAGGATGCAAGCCCGTGAGAAAACCCCAAACAAGGATGAACCCGGCTCTGAAGTACATATTCAAAGAAGAGTTGTAGAAACTATTGGATGCTGCATGTTTCCTTCAAATGATCCATTCAGGTCTTTAGAGCCCTTTCCTATTCAGAAATCCTTCTTTGGTTGTGATTCCCCCTCCCCATGTTAGATTGAGGGAAATTATATCTCATGTACTCATATGTTATTATATTTAGTCTTGGTCGATTTTTTTCCAGGCTCATTATGTATATGGGATTCATTATATTATTTTTCTGGCCAATTGATGCCATCATATCATGTAATTTATCGCTCGGTCTCACATTGTTGCACTCACCATTATTCTTTGTACTCAATTATCTTGGCAGGTATGGGTATGCCTCCCCCGCCTCAATTGATATCATGTACTCCAACACAAAAGGAAACTTATATTAGGTTAGTAGGTCCTCCATTCCTTCGTCATTCCTTTCATTTCTTCAGTTGTATCTCTCTCTCTCTCTCTCTCTCTCTCTGACTCCCCTTTCGTGTCTCATATAATTTTAACTTACAACGTATTTAGGTCATACGGTTTTCTCCTACCACTCGTACTTTGGGGGGTAATCTGATATCACTAAAAAATGATCACCTAGCCATTTCTAACTAGGTGGATCAAAATACACCATGTAGGTTTAATTTTACCATAGTAAAATCACTTTCACTGTAGGAAATAATTTAGTAAACCATTTTTATTAAATTATTTCTAATTAAAATTAAAAAACCCCATGAGAATAATTGAATAAATAATTATTTATTTAATTTTCTCTAGGAATAATTATTAAATCATTATTTGATAACTATTCCTTGTCACATTTGAATAAATCACCTAGGAATAATTAAATAAATCACTATTTATTTATTCTTCCCTAATTCTATTTTTCAAATAATTTTTAAATAACTATTTAATAATTGTTTCATTGTCACACCTTTTTTAATTCTTCTGAAATAATTAATAAATCGGTTTATTTGTTAATTATTTCTAAATAAATATATTTTACCATTTTTAATATATTTTCCCTCTTCAAAAAATATAATAAAGTATTCATAACGATTAGATCTTGATTTGGTCAATAATATTTTATTATTTTCACCATTAACGTCTTCTTGCATTCGAGCTCCCACTAGAGTTCTACATATTGTTTTGGGTTTTCCACATATTGAGAGAGAGAATCAATCACTGAAGCATCAAGGATATCTAAAGGACCCATCCCACGGAGGGGGATTTGTAGACCCTTTTTGTAGATCTCCTTCACCAGTTGTTATCAATAAAATTATTATTCATTTTAAAGTCTTTCTGAATTGGTTTATACATTGGATTTGTATCATTGTTTGTTTTTTTGGATCACATATATCTTTTTACCACAAGTTTTTCTCATTTTACTATTGTAGATCTAAGGCACAAATGACCACTTATTATTGTTAGGGTCACTCGTCACCAGTGACTTAATTGAACTGTTTTTGGTACTCCTTCCAAGAAATTTCGTACTAACACTCCCATTTTCCTTTATGTCATAAATAAAATGCCAATTAATGCCTTTTTTCATTTTCCACTACCTTTGCCAATTTCCTTAGCCATAAATAGATGAAATTGACACCCACTAGGATGTTTTACCCACCATAATTCTTGGAATACGTGTCCCATCAGCTTGATCTTAATTTTTTTTACATGGAAAATCAGCGAGGTGTTGTTACAGCAAAAACCATTTGAAATTGAAACAGATGCCTCAGATTATGATATTGGTGCATTCCTCACTCAATAAGGACACCCAGTGGCATGTCACAGTGAGACACTCTCTATTACGATTTATAGGAACCCCACCTATGATAAGGAGATGTACTCTATCATGCAGGTCTACCGGTAATGGAATAAATACACTCTAAGGAAGGAGACGATCATCCACACATATCACCATATTATTCAATTTAGGCTGACACAGGGGAAGTTGCAGAATGATTACCATCATAAAGGGTCCACATGCGCAACAATTCCATCTAAACATAAAGTACGAGAAGGAAATCACTAATCATGTCACAGACTACCTCATTTGACTGCCAATTATGGCATCGAGTATAATTCTCAACTCCTCTGGGCACGAGACCTCTGGATGGCCATAACTTTATGAAATTGACTCGAAGTTCACTACTTCCTACAAGATGATGATGCATGGAAAGCCATATCTATACTTCAACCTTTAGGAAGGACTCTTGTGCTATCATTGATATCTTTGTGTTCCTTGTGAGAATTCCAAGCTAATTTGCAAGGCACATTACAAAAGTTTCATAGGAAAGTTTGGTGTCAAAAACACTATTGCAGTACTGCAAATTTATTTTTATTGGCCAAAACTCCGATAGGATGTTGGAAGATATATCAGATCTTTTAATTTTTGTACCATCCCCAATCCAACAATTAAGAAGAAAGGAATATACATCTGTCTGCCTACTCCAAGACATCCTTGGGAATCCATATCCACGTACTATATGCCTGGCCTCCCTTCTACCAAGCATGGTAATGAGTGTGTATTTTTGGTCGTCGATAGATTTTTTAAGATGCCTATGTTGATGGCCTGCAAGAAGAGAATCATAGCAGAAGACACTATAGAACTCTTCTTTGAATGAGTGTGGTTTCATTTTGGGATTCCACGGACTATTATATAAAATTGGGATAGCATGTTCCTGCGAAAATTATGGTTGAGCCTTTGCTCATTATTGGACACAAATCTCACCAAGTCGAATGCATTCCATTTACAAATTAATTGCAAGACAAAGGTTGTCAACATGATGATATTTTGCATACAACGCATGTACAATTCCAAGAATCCACGAAAATGGGATGAGAGTCTTCCCTATGTGAAACATATCTATAATAGAGCTCTACATAGCTCATCTAGCCATAACCCCTTTCAAGTAGGCATGATATTTCACCATTGCATCCCATTGATGGCAATGCCTCTTGCGACTACATAGGTTGGATTTGCACATGTTCAGTCCGAAGTTGGTAAAGCCACCAAAATCATTTAATGTGTCCAACACATGCCAGAAAGTCCATGATATCTTGGATAAATCCAATGAAAAGTACAAACAATGTCATGACCTTCATTGGGTGTGACATAAGTTTCAAGTGGGAAGCAAATTTTGGTTACATTTGCAGAAGGAACACCTTACTAGATTCCATCGAAATATTTGAAAACCCTAATATGGGCCTTACACCATGACTAAGGTTGTGGTTGAAAATGTTTTCAAGCCCAAAATTCCCCCATTCCTTGGCCTGCACCAAGTGTCCAATGTGAACCACCATCAACCATACTTTCCACCATTGTTGGACACAGTAGACATTGTTGAGTAGTTTACACCAACAGAGCTCAACCTAGATTACATGAACAGGCCATGCATGACCAGATCATGGACACACAACTTAAGCACACTCTCCAAAAAATTATACAACTATATTAGGTTTTCAAAGTTTTCCAACTCCTCCACCAGGGAAACTGGCTCACTAGGGACCAAATTCGACAGAAGTTTACCCATCTTATGGAGGCACTCAACATAATCGGGACCATTTATTTTGTTATATCTTTGTAGATAGTTCTAGGATTAGGAAATTCCCAAAGCATCTAAGTAAGGGTTTTGATTGAATTGGATGACCAGTGCATTAAACCTTTAACACTTGTATAATCCAAATATTTGTGAGAAATTTAAAGGGTTGATTTTCATTCACAACAACATAAAATATTTGAATTTATTTTGAAAGTTGAAAAGGGAGAAGATATATGACAATTAAACATTCATACTGAATACTTAATTAAACAGATACAGTTGATGTGTGCAGAATAATTATACATAAAAACATATATATATATTCAAGAGATGACAAAAGGCAATTGTTGGCTTAAGGGGTCCTAACCCAGGTTCGGAGCATTCTATGCAACCAACAAAACCCTCCAAATACTTGCCCTTTCTTGCAGCGATTTTCTTGCGTAGACCAAAGTCTCACCCGAAGTAGTATAGGGGGTGCTGGAACTAGGTTTATGCACCCTAATGGAGAATTTGATGTGTGTTTTACCCTTAAGGCTTATCTGTCTGTGCGGAACTTCCCAAGAAACTAGGTCTAATCATGCATAAAACCCTTAACAAATATGCATTAATAGATATGTACCATAGATTATATTCCAATCGGATCTAATCCTTCGCAGAAACCAAATCTACTTGCAGATAAATCATTAAAAAGTAAAGTAGTTTCGCATAATCAAATAACAGACTTAACCCTTGTGCATTCACAAATCATTACAGAATTAGCTTGTACTTCAATGTAGACTTACGCAGAACATAGCACCATACTCAATTCGGTTCTAACAGTTAAAGAGGAATAATATTTTCTCATAGATGCAATCTAATTCAACATTCACTGAGATAAATACGCATTCAATAACATAGATTTAGATCTAGAATCACAGTAAGAAACACATAACAATTCTAAGACAGTTAACCACAAAGATCACATAAAAGTCTGAGTTCACCAAAATTGCCTTCTTTATTAGGAGATCTTTCAATTCAATACAATATTTTCCCTTCTACGCACACAACGGTAGAGTCTTGATGGCGGGTAACCCTGCCAAACCCACAATCTTCACTCTCTTGTGCATATATGCCCCAAATAATTTTAAATCTGGGCAGACTCAACAATAATTGTGGAAGCTTGCTTATTTAAACAATGGTTATCAAACCATTAGAGTAACCCACCTTATGATTTAAATCATACTATTCGAATTCAATAAACTCAAATATGAACCTCCTCTTCAATCCAACATTCGAGATTTACAGAACTCAATATTTAATGTGCCACGGCTTACCATTCACATATAACTATTGTGGGTAATTCCTTTAAATAAAGAATTTATTTATTATACCCTCAGTCAACTAACCCATTCTCTGGATTAAAACCTTGACACATCAACCCAGACTTCACTCTCACTTTTTATATATATAGCCAATTAACCTTAAACTACCAATTGCCAACAATTACATAACCCATATGTATTATGCCAAACTCACCTCCCTATATAGTCCACAACGTTATGCATAAACCGAATATCAACACATTAAAGTTCTGGGTCCCAGCATTTATTCACATACCTTTCGCTCATGCAACTTCACTTGGAATCCAATGGTCAAATTACTCTCGTGTTCCAACAATGCTTTAGGTGCCCATCCGATGGCTATCTCGCTATGAAGATGCACGATTTGTAATCTTCAAAATTTGTGCGATATAAATGGTTTCCAAATACCACTTATTGCCATGCGTCAAGAAAGCAATGATACCACGTTCCAATTTCAAAAACAACCTACCACTCTAAGCGTTGTGCGAGACCACTGGTATTGGGTCTTAAAAACCGCCTTTCACGGTTCCCACTTCCTCTTTGCTCAAGGTTCCATTTATTTTACTATGGTATTACTTCACCATTCTACACTGATTCCACTTCATCTTCATGAACGAATAGATCTACGAACCCTCTGCACCTTCTTCCTACTTGCATCACGTAAACATTCAAGAGTTTGTAACTCTACGTCGACTCTATTTCAATCTCGTGAATTGAGGATCGACCCCATTTTTGCAATTGTAGTGGAAACCCAATGTAATTCTGCTATATTCAAATGTCGAGTTCTATAGTGGAAACCCAATTTCGACTCTATGTCAGCGACCCTTGCAGTGATCGATGACTGTAATATTTAACAATTGCAACTTCAATTAATCCTCTCAGATATGTATGCGAAATCCCTAATCAACCCATATCATTCAGCTCAACCATAGCATTAAGCCTATTTCGACAATTTCATCAATTTCCAACTATATGCATAGCATGATCTCAAATCCTATTACAGAGTTACCTCATATTTGCTTATCGAAACCAAGCATATTCACATAGAATTTAAGTCAATCAAAACACATACATTCATAACCAAATTCCTCATTATATATATATGAAATCAAATACAAAATCATCCAAATACAAAATTCTTGTTTGGCCAGATTTTTAATTCGATGGCCTTCTACCTCACTACTCTGTCTCTTCACAGCTATGAACAGCTCCCCCTTTATCTGCCCGTAGGCTTAAATTTATACAAATTAACGATGAATTGGTTTAGCTCCCTTAACAGCTCACCCAAGACTCTTGGAATTCTCAAAATCCTAAATTTAGACTCAATCGCTAAAATAACTAAAACTGATCCTAATTCGCTCCTAACTCTGAACTGTCTCTTCACATTCCTAACTAGTCAACTTCCTCTCACGTTCTCTAATGGTTCGAGAACATTTACAATTCCTCACTATTTTATTCAAATTACTAATAATTACATGAGAATTTAGAAACATAAGACCCCCCTATGTCTTATAGAAATACAAAGCATTTCTTCAGCCTAATGCCCCTACATCAGACTCCCAAGGTTAAAATTGATCATGATCTCCTGATCATGTGCCTTCAGTCCTTGTCTTCCTAGATCCCATACTTTGCTTTGCTATTGTCCATCAGCTACATTGTTCTTCAACTGAATTTCTCCAGGTTTCCATATCTTGTTCTGCAACTTGCCACCAGCTAAACTTTCACATTCTGCTCTTGTCTTTCCTTTGTTAAAGTTCTCCTGCTTTCTTGTTGTTGTCTGCTGCTTCTGAGACACCTTCATCATCAGTCTTCTAATGCTTTCAATTTCTATATCCAGCCTTTCCTTTGACTGGAATTTACTTTTCCCACTGCTACTGCCTCCAATTCCTGTTAATTCAGCTGTTGTAGCTACTTTTGTTGTTGTTGCTGTTACTGCCCTTCTTGCTGCCAACATTGCTACTGTTGTTGCCAATGTTGTCTCACCGATTGTTGCTAAAATTGTTTTTACTTCTGCAGATGTCACCCCACATGTTGCTTTAGCTGCCACCATAGATGTTGCTGATGCCAATGTTGCCTCCCAAACTTCCTGAATATCTCTTAAGATATTTCCCTCTGCGACATTCTTCCTTTGCTCATCACCTGCAAATAAATTATCATTTAATTTTCTTCCCACAATAACATACTTATTTATCTATGTTTGTATACTATTAAGAAAAGTCAATTTTAACAAACTAGTATCTGCTCCTATTATTTTCACAACTTCAGGCATTTTCACTCTAGTGTCTGCAATCTCTTTCTCCAACAAACATTTCAGCCACTCATTTTGTACTTGTTTCACATCATCAATATGTTGCAATTTAAATTCAGCGTCTTCTTCTTCTTCCTTGACAATCTTCAGTAATTGTCCTTCACCTTCTTGATTGATTATGGCAATCAATGAAGTTCTTCAAACTCTGTATCCTCATCCTCTATCAAAATAGAATTCTAATTCTCCATCACTGTAGCAGTTCCAAAATTCTGCCCTCCAGTCTTCTCTTGGCTCATCAGATAAGCCAATTTTTCCTTGTCACCAATAACAAGTTTCTGCATGATTGTTTCACCTTCCTTCAAGAAAATCCCAAGAGATGGATTGTCTTCTACATCACCTATAAACACAGCCAATTTGTCAGTTTCAAAATTACAAGACCCACTGGTCTCACTTGCTTATCCAGCCACCAAATTTTCTTTCTGTAGTTCTAAGTATCTTTCAAGACTCATAAATTCTTCACTGTCCTCCTCCTCTGACAACACATCAGTATGTTGTTCTGAGTTTCCTTCCAATTCTTTTGTCAGCACATCAATATGCTAATTTGCATCCTCCATGAGACTGTCAACTAATCTCTCCTTCTCTCCATCATCTGCTTCATGAATGTCTCTCTGCTGTGATTCACCAAAATGAACTTCTTCATTTTTCTTAATCATTTTATTATCTTCTGTTCTCTAATTGTCATTCATGACAATTTCTCTGTCTTGCTTCTTCAGCAAATTACCCTGTGCATAGATCCTCTTCTTCTCCAATTCTCTTCTTTGAAAATCCAACCTTCTATACAATTCAACAACCTCAATTGGAGTAGATTTTGGGAACCTCACACAACCTTTTATACCTTCACTTTTTCTTGACCAATCATCAGCTGGTCCTTCTCTCTCTACTCCAATATTCTGCTGAATATTCCCATGAGACCCATCTGTCTTCATGGCTTCCTGAGATCTTACTATCCCATCATTGATCTGAATAGATTTCAGATTAAATTCTTCCTGAACAAACTCTAAAGCTTTCTCATCTCCCTGTGATGTACCTGCAAACATACACAACTCATTAGTTTTTAAACCACAAGACTTTTCAGTCTTGGTTGCTTTCTCAAGCACTTCCCTTTGAACAGATCTGCATGTGGAATTTTCAAATTCCATCTTTGACTCAAGAAATATGAGTTCCTCTTTCAATAAGGCAATCTCCTTCTGCCTCAACTTCAACTTTAATGGTTGCAATTTTACTCTCTTCTTCATGATCCAACCAACTCTCTGGCTTTCTTCTATCATGATCTCCAATTTTTTAAACTATTCTCTTAGCTCAGCTACCTCTTTCTCATATTCTGCATCATTGAATTTCTTCCTCATGCCATTTTCTTTGGCATCTTCTTTCACCTCACTTCTGATGTGGCCTCTCTCTGAACCTCTGCTCTCTCTTCTATGACTATCAGTAGTCATCCTCTTCTCCATGAGTTCCTCACTCATAACCTACACTAAGCCTCTGCAATATCAAACTCTCTTTCTACCACTTACCTCACCAATCCTTTCCTCCGGATTTGGTCTTTTGGCAAGTACTGGTCCCCTATCTGTTGGAACCTCTTGAAAACTTTCTTTTGCTCCTTCTAGGCTTCACTCTACAAATTTTAGAACTCATTCAACCTCTATTGAATCTCTTCAGGTTCTGCCACACTCTTCTTCCAATCAGAATCCCTTGCTGGACTCCATCACTGCTCTCAAAGCTGTGATCTGCTTTTGCTGAGATTTCTTCAATTGCCTGCAATCTAAATTCTGCAAACAATTATTCAAATCAAAGTTAAATAATGCTCATCAACTCACCTTCCAAGATCCCTAAGAGATCTTGTTGTTCCTCTCACCTGCACTGCATCTCTGTATGCTGCAATCTTTATCAGTTTCAAAAATCTGATCTTATTTCATTACACATGCATTCAACAAAAACTTGAACTTTCAAAAAGAGCTATTCCAGCTCTGATACCACTTGATGGCAGGTAACCCCGCCAAACCCACAATCTTCACTCTCTTTTGCATATAAAACCGCACTTCCAGTTTTTGCCCCAAATAATTTTAAATTTGGGCAGACTCAATAATAATTGCGAAAGCTTGCTTATTTAAAAAATGGTTATCAAACCATTAGAGTAACCCACCTTATGACTTAAATCATATTATTTGAATTCAATAAACTCAAATATGAACCTCCCCTTCAATCCAACATTCGAGCTTTACACAACCCAATATTTAATGTGCCACAACTTACCATTCACATATAACTATTGTGGGTAATTTCTTTATTATATCCTCAGTCAACTAACCCATTCTCTAGTTTAAAACCTCGACACATCAACCCAGACTTCGCTCTCACTTTTTATATATATAGCCAATTAACCTTAAACTTCCAACCGCAAACAATTACATAATCCATATGTATTATGCCAAACTCACCTCCCTATATAGTCCACAACGTTATGCATAAACCGAATATCAACACATTAAAATTCTGGGTCCCAGCATTATTCACATACCTTTTGCCTTTGCAACTACGCTTGGAATCCAATGGTCAAATTACTCTCGCATTCCAACAATGCTTTAGGCACCCATCCGATGGCTATCGCGCTATGAAGATGCACGAGTTGTAATATTCAAAATTTGCGTGATATAAATGGTTTCCAAATACCACTTATTGCCACGCATCAAGCAAGCAATGATATCGCGATCCAATTTCAAAAACAAGCTACCACTCTAAGCGTTGTGCGAGACCACTGGTATTGGGTCTTCAAAATTGCCTTTCACGGTTCCCACTTCCTCTTCGCTCAAGGTTCCATTTCTTTTACTGTGGTATTACTTCACCATTCTACATCGATTCCACTTCATCTTCATGAACCAACAGATCTACGAACCCTCTGCACCTTCTTCTTGCTTGCATCGCGTAAACATTCAAGAGTTTGTAACTCTACGTCGACTCTATTTCAATCTCGTGAATTGAGGATCAACCCCATCATTACAATTGTAGCGAAAACCCAATGTAATTCTGTTATATTCAAATGTCGAGTTCTACAGTGGAAACACAATTTCGACTCTATGTCATCGACCCTTGCAGTGGTCGATGATTGCAATATTTAACAATTACAACTTCAATTAATCCTCTTAGATATGTATGCAAAATCCCTAATCAACCCGTATCATTCAGCTCAACCACATCATTAAGCCTATTTCGACAATTTCATTAATTTCCAACTATATGCATAGCATGATCTCAAATCCTATTACAGAGTTACCTCATATTTTCTTATCGAAACCAAGCATATTCACAAAGAATTTAAGTCAATCAAAACACATACATTCATAACCAAATTCCTCATTATATAAATATGAAATCAAATACAAAAGCATCCACATACAAACTTCTTGTTTGGCCGGATTTTCAATTTGATGGCCTTCTACCTCACTACTCTGTCTCTTCACAACTATGAACAGCTCCCCCTCTATCTGCCCGTAGGCTTAAATTTATACAAATTAATGATGAATCGGTTTAGCTCCCTTAACAGCTCACCCAAGACTCTTGGAATTCTCAAAATCCTAAATTTAGACTCAATCCCTAAAATAACTAAAACTGATCCTAATTCGCTCCTAACTCTGAACTGTCTCTTCACATTCCTGACTAGTCAACTTCCTCTCATGTTCTCTAATGGTTCGAGAACACTTAAAATTCCTCACTATTTTATTCAAATTACTAATAATTACATGAGAATTTAGAAACATAAGACCCCCCTATGTCTTATAAAAATACAAAGCAATACTTGAGCCTAACGCCCCTGCAATAAGTCTATGCACACAGCTTAGGATTAGGTCTTCACGCACATAGGCAGCAAGAGCCTTTCTACCCATACAAACCAACCCAAACTTAGAAAACGACATAAAACAAAGACATATATCCAATATGAGATAAGACATCTATCATTCTCGACTGTTACGTATTTATATCTTTCCAAATGCACACATACCATGATCTCAAACCATGGTTTGAGACTCATGGTTTTTCCTTTTACCCGTTACAATAATTAAGGGACTTTGACCCACCCCAAAGACCCTTTTACATTTACGCGCAGCACGTATAAATAAAAAATTAACCCAAAAATACTCAAAATTTCTTTACCCCAGGGGACCCTACTCCAACAGGCCCCCAACACCATATAGTGACTCATCCCGAGTCACTTTGGTCCAACTGCCTACATTTTATCCTTGAGCAGCTGAATATAATGTTGAAATGGAAAAAAGACTTTGGCACTTTGTGTTGTAGCGCTCTGTGCTTATTCCACCAAATTAGTTGTGGTTGGCCCTATTATCACTCCCTCTGCTTCCCAAGGCTAAGAATGGAGACACAAGGGCGAAACCTCAAATCAATCTTTAGATTTGGTAGCTATCCATACCAAACCAGAGAGGGCTCTCTCAATGTCACTTTTACAGTTAGTGAGGTGACTAGATATGTAATGATCTTAGGCTAGATATAAGCTCAGTGAATTAGGGTTTTTTTTAAATTTTGTTGCATCAGAATTCTAGTCAAGGAACTAGGTTTGGGTTTTAGGTCTGATTTCAAAGGTACAGCTACAAATATGGAGAAGATGCGATGTAGGTATACTTAGAAACATACTTAAATTGTCATTGTGGTATAGGTTTTGAAAATAGATAGAGATTCATAATGAGTATATTACATGAATTCATTCATCAGAAGAGGTAAAAAAATTATGAAAATATTACAAAACATAGCACAAAAAACAATAATTTTTTTCATAGACTCATAAGATTTATCATATAGAAGAGTACATGTGATTTCATGGAAGAATAAACATTCAAATTGAGGGTGTTACTAAGAAAAAACAATGCTAATAATCATACCACTGGAGTCACAAAATTATAGCTGCAACATGTCTTTAATTTCACTGAAAACGTTTGTACATAAGCTTCACACTCCAAATAACAACTATCCCACCTCTAAAATGACTTGAGTTGGAGTAAATATATAAAATAGAGAACATTCTACTTCATTAGGTCAAAACCTAATCCAAAATACATCATAAATGCACCTAATGAGTCATTACATAGAATTTAGGGAAGTTAGGAACACCCCCCCCCGGGCCCCCAAATTTAGCTAATAACATGATTCTTTGTCTCCTTGAGTAATTACATGATTCCTCAAGAATGAGGGGAAAAAAAAAACTCCCTTATCCACAAAAAAAGCTCTTGGGACATCTGTAATATTTATATTTGAACCAATTTTCATTAACACCTGTCCATAAAGAATCTAAGATAGAAGTGTCGCGCAGCACATAGAAGTGTCATGCCTTTTAGCAGAAGTGTTGCACCACTTTGAGGGTGTTTTTAGCTGACTTTAATGCATCCTCCTATTGATCTGAAGATTGGTAAAGGTAGCCCTGGATGTCCTCTACCAAACCCAACCTTGAAACTGACAAAAAATCACCTGCAAGACCTTCAAAATTCCATTTTTCCAAGCTTACTCCAGAAGCATGGAACATAGGGAAAAACAATGGCAGAAGCATGAAAAAAAGGGTGTTTTGGGGGTTTTTTCTCAAAAACTGAGAGGTGTCATGAAAACATGAGAGCATATCTAGAAATTATAATTCAATATCAACCAAACCATGTAAATAAAACTTCATTTAGAGGCTTTGATGAAAAGCGTCACACAACGGCACGATGCTTCTGCAAGGGTAAAATTTCCATATTTTGCCAAAAATCTCAAAAAATACCAAAAATGCCCAAAAATTGCTAAATTTTGTACCATGGGATCCTTGAATGATGAACTATATAGCTATAGATGCCTTAGCTTGCAAACCCAATTTATCTTTCTCCTTTACCTTAATTAGGTTTTCTTTAAGTGTTTTCTTCAAATTCTTAACCCTGACTTTGGCGATTTGGTTCCTAGTGAAATAATGTCTTGCCATATGCCTTTGGAGGTTATTGTTCCATTTTTCCTTCTTAAAAAGCTTCTCAAGATTCACATTCACCCTGTCAATCCATAGCTCTTTGTCTTTCTCAATCTAATCAGCGATCAACTCATCAAAGGTTAGCTGACCTAATGGAGGAGATGACTCTTTTTCTTGTTCTTTTTTCCTAGTTAATCCTCTTGTTATTGGCCTCCTTGGCTTTATTTCAACATCTATGTCTTCCAAATAATTAACACCTATCACTTCTTTGCCTTTACCTTTTCCTGCCACAAGATTGGCCTTTGGTTTTCTTTGGAGCAGTTGTTTCACCTGCAATTGCATATTTTCTTCTTGTAAGAAGGTTATCATCAATTTTTCCCTTGAGAGGTTGTCCTTAAGCTCTGCTATCTCTGCATCATTTTCCCTTATTATTTCATCAACTGATTTGTCTTACACCTTCTCTTCCATGTCAACCTCCATAGGTGCTTATTCCTCATGTTGTTACAATAGTGACTAACTCTCATGCATCGGTAATTTCTCCATGGTTTCTCTTTTCTCAATCGTAGTTTCATGTGAAAGCACACCTTTGGTGATCATAGGAGAAAAAATAATCCTTTTACCCTTCTCATGGATTTGATTGAATTCTGCCCTTGGCATCTTTGGAACTTATGCTTGTGTGCTTGAAGAACCAACCTCATTTGGTTTTGCTGATGTTCATGGTATGCTCTGAATGATGATTGGAATAGTAGTAGGCACAAATGCAACTGTCTTCATGAATATTTCCCAAGACATATTGATTTATGAAAGCTTTTGCAAGACTATAATCTCGACCAAACCATGGTGTAACAAATTAGTGTGATGATCTTTTCCTTTACTCTGTAATTTTTCAGTCATTTTGACCAAACTCCTGAATAGGTAATGAGGTAGATTGAGTGGCTTGGTGGTAGTGAAGTGCATCAATAACCTTATGTGGTACTGGTACAATCTTCAGAATCTCCCTTCACATGTAAAGTACTTCATGGTTAGCTTCATCAAAGGAGCATACTTTTCAATAAAATGCCTAAAAGGAAATATATGTTCAGGAGTATCTTTGTAATGAGGTTTTAACAACATTTTATAGTTCTCAATGTCCAAGTCCATCCCTTTGAACCAGATTTCTCCATGGTTTAGGATACATGCTGCTGAGGCAATAGCATCTTCTGATATGGTGAATTCAAAACTTGCTATGATAGCCTTATCTCTCCTAGATTTTGTGGCAAAAAGTATTTTCAATTGAGCATGAAAAACTACCTCTTGGATTCTCTCACAAAACCTTAAACAACCACTATCTTCAAAATATTTCTTAACATAAGGAGAAGCATTGATCTCCTACATATTGGATGGCTTAAACCTGGAATTATGATCTCCCTTATGGACTCTCTTATCACTCCCCATGATCTTTGTCACCAAGGAAAATCCTAGCTTGATTTGGTGGAAAGGGAAGGTGAAAAATTATAAAAACAGGGGATAATGGTACAGTGATTTTAGGGACAGAAATGAGAAGGAAGGGAATTAGGGAACAATCCCTAAAACTTTTGGGAGATAGGGTGGTGAGTTGGCTATAGGATGCAAGTGAAATTTTTGGAAATGGGTATGGGAAAAGTGACAAAAGGATTAAAACATAGAGTTTTCCTAGTTTCTCTTCAAAAACGTAGTGAAAACTAGGGTTTGACTGTAAATGGTAGTTATGAGAGGTATAAGTGATATGTAGTAATTTTATAAGGCATATGGGTGATGTATAAATGTTTGTATGTTTTTTTTTCATCTTTAAAACTTTTGCGATTAATGATTAGTAGAGTGTCTTCCGGATCCATCGCATCAATTTATTTGTTATTTTCCGAAGTTTTGAACCTGCTACTGAGGTTCATTATCAAGGTAGAAATGTGAGGAAGAGAGATCTCAAGAAATGGAATGAGGAATAATTAGGGTTAGGTGAGGAAAAAAAGAACCGACATGTTGCAAAATTATTGATTTATTTACTTTTAATAAATTATGATATATTTGAATTTTAAATAAGATTAGGTATTAATTTCAGAAATTAAATTAGTTAAATTTTATATTATGTATTGATAGGATATTTATTAATAGTAAATTAAAAAACATTTTATATTTTATTAGAGGGATAGGTTATTAAAGAGGGTCTAAGTTAATATGAAAATTAATAAATTAATGCTAGACTTAAAAATACTAATTAAGTAAAAAAAATTAAATGAATTATGTTATAATTATAAATTTTAATGTGAAGCTTGAGATGTGAAAAATATTGGTACTATAATACTATGAGAGTTAATTTTAAAATATATAAAATCTTGATTCATTAATTCATTAAGGGATTCCTAATTAATTAATTCATTAAGGGTATATTGATTAATTAGTTCATTTATGTATTGATTAGGTGTTTATTAATAGTAAACTAATAATATTTAAACGAATTAAGTTATGTTTATAAAAATAATGTGGATACTAATGTTGAGATGTAAAAATTAATTATAGTATAGTGCTATGATTAATAATATTATAATATATAAAATCCTACTTAATTAATACATGAAGGGAGTCCTAATTAATTAATTCATTTAAGTATGGTGTTATAAAATTGTGATACGTTAATATGAAATATATATATTATATTAATGTTGGATTATGAAGACTCATTAAATAATGAATTTTAAATGAATTATGTTATATTTATAAATTTTAATGTGAATATGAGATAAATTAAGGGTTTATGGGATAATAATTTAAGATGGTTAAATATCAGCGCATTTTATTAGGGTTGGGAGCGAGTTGTCATAGAGGCCAATTTGGGAATCCAGTTCTCACTGATATTTCATCCTTCGTCTCGATTAAGGTTATTGGGATGTTTATTAATTTCTAGGGCCTCCCTGAATTTCCAGTGAAAATAATATCAACCTTGGCTAGGATACGAGATTCTTCAAAGAAAATATGATGTTTGGTTTTGTTTGAATGCTCAGCTACGGCAGAGGTTTTGGACTTATTGTGTTTTATGTCAACAGAGTGTTCTTGGATTCTAGTTTTTATGGAGTGTCTTGTTTCACTGATGTATGGTATTCCACACAAACAAGGAATGAGGTAAACACCTTTTTGGAATTTTGGGTCAAGGATCTTTAATAGACTTGAGGTTGCTATGAATTGTGTTTATAGGTTTAAAAGTTGCAAAGATGTTGTTTCTTCTAAGAATGGTGGAAATCTTGTCTGTGATACCTTGGATGTACGGTAAGCTTACCTTACCCACCTTGCTATCATTGATAAGGTTTTTATTTATGTTTTTCTTGGGTTTGTCGGCATTCCGGAAGGCTTGGAGAGATTGATGTTTTCTATAACTATTTCTGGAAAAAGCATCCATGAGATGTGATTTTTCAGAATCAAAATGATCTTTGTCAGAAATTCTTATAGCCCTGGTTGCTAAGGTGTTTAAGACACCATGTTTTTGGGCAGGATGATGGTGAGAGTTGGCATGTAGGTATTGCTCAATGTGTATCTTTTTTCTATATACTTGGTGGGAGAGGGATCCATCCAGGTTTCGGAAGAGGAGAATGTCAAGGAAGGGAAAGCATGCATTAATTTTAGTTTCCATGGTGAAATTGATGGAATTAGATAAAATATTGAGGTGTCGTTTAAAATCTTCTATGGCATCTCTACCATGCGGCCAAATGACAACACTATAAGGAAAAGACCCTCTAGCGGATGTTTTTGAGGAACCGCTTATAAAAATACCCCAGACATCTGTTTCTAGCAGATGTTTTTGAGGAGCCGCTTATAAAAGTAAACCATACATCTGTTTCTAGCGGAGGTTACTAAAGAAGGTTGGTGAGCGGAGGTGTTTGCGTATGTATTTCGTATAGTGCACTTATCACCGTAAAATGCACCAGTGCATTCAACATGAGAAAGCATCGATGCGCCCAAAAAATTGGCACACCGGACACCGTGTGCTCCATACACACCCACCCGATGTGTTTCCTTTTTGTAGCGCACCAGGCCTTTACAACACATCCGCACCGATGCCTCATAAAAAGTGTGCGGAAAAAAAAACCATCCAGTGCGGAATGAAGAAAATGCACCGGTGCTCCCACAAAACCCGTGCACTCAAACGGGGTTAAATAAAAAAAAATACAGCCAAAAAAACCGCACAAAACATTGGCACACTGGACACTGTGCACTCCATACACACTCGCCCGGTGCGTTTTATTACTGTAGCGCCTCGGTGCTTGACACAGAATCCGCACCGATGCCTCATAAAAAGCACGCGAAAACAGAAACCGCCCAGAGAGAAATGACGAAAACACACAGGGGCACCCATAAACCTGGTGCACCAGAATAGGATTAAAGAAAAATAAAAATTAGGGCCAAAAAACCAAACAAAACATTGGCACACCAGACACCGTGCGCTCCGTACTTACCCGCCCGGTTCATTTTATTACTCTAGCGCCTCGGTGCGTTATAGAGCATCTACACTGGTGCCTCATAAAAAGTGCGCAAAACCAGAAACTGCCCTGTGCAGAATTATGAAAATGCACCGGTGCATCCATAAAATCCTGCGCACCGGAAGGGGGTTAAATAAAAAAAATTATGGCCAAAAAACCACACAAAACATTGGCACACTGGACATCGTGCGCTCCATACACACCCTTCTGGTGCATTGTATTACTGGTGCTTTACAAACTGTCTGCACCGATGCCTCATAAAAAGCACGCGAAAACAAAAACCGCCTGGTGCAGACTAAAGCAAACGCACCGGTGTGTCTAGAAAATCCCGCGCACCGGAACAAGGTTAAATAAATAAAAAAAATTACGGGAAAAAAACTGTATTTTTCACTTTTGTCAGTGCTACAGAGATCTCAAGCACCGATGCAATTTATCCTTGTCTGATCCACCTTGACATCGGTGCTCCCATTTCACTCATTACACGCACTACTGCTATGCATTGCCCACCAATATCCAGCTTGAATTTTGCAAAACGATGGAGAAATTTTATTTTGCAAATTCTACAGCCAATATGCCTCCTTGACGAGCAAATGTATAATAATTTTTCTTGTTTTTCCATAATTAAACCTTCTAGCAGATTATAATTTCAAATAACCTTAAAATTAACCATTTAAAAGGAAAAAAAAAATGTCACGCGGTGCACCCGAGCCGTTCGGCTCGCACTGGTTGGCGGTGTTGCCTATAAATTTACAGGCTGCACTGCTACCGGTACTAACGATATCGGCACCAGTTTCGAGGCGGTACCGATAAGCGCACCATGTTATTTTTAAAAAAAATAAAAATTTCAGTGCGATTGTTTACCCAATCGCACCGTTGACAATGTGGAATAGCGGCAACACGGTGCGTTGACTAAATGTTCCACCCTGATGCTGGTAATTTTATCAATACACTGTGTTGCCATTATTCCACATTGTCAACGTTGCAGCCTGGTAAACCGATGCTTATGGTATCCACACTGGTTTTGGGGCGGTACCGAAGGCGCACCGTGTTATTTTAAATTTTTTTAAAATTACGGTTCGGTCTGTTATCTGGCCGCACCATTGACCTAGTTGAATAGCTGCGACGCGGTGCATTGACTAAAATCGCAGCCCCGAGGCGGCTATTTTTGTTAGCACACGGTTATTTTGTTTCGCCTAGGTCAACAATGTAGCCTTATAAAAGGCCTCACCATTCACTATGTCACGATGGCAGGAGGTCGGTCCGCTAACTTAACTATATGCCCCGGGGCATACAGTTTCATCATTGCACCGCCTACTGACACTATACACAGTCAATGGTGCGCTATAAATTATTCTAGATCACCGTCATTGGGGTGCTTAATATTATTAGGTGCACCGAGGCTAGTGTGCTCCATAGAAAGACGCACCAGTACCGGTGCGTGACTGTGTTTTCGGTGCACTGACTGTTTTATATTTTGTTTTAAAAAAAATATTATATATGTATATTTCTAAATACATGTGTTATCTAATAAAAAAATTGTGTTTAATATGTTAATCATTCAAAGACGTGAAAGGAGAGAATAGGGGGAACAACAACAACAACAGACGGAGTAGTATAACATGGTCCACCTGTGGGAGGCGCAAGAGAGGGAGAGAGATGCATACCCTCGCCCTATTACAGCAGCTACGCAGGGGCTCCTAAGGCAAGTAGGCCTCCTCAAGTTCTATGAGTAGGCTACTTCCCTAAAGGGCCATAATTTTTTTTTGAAACATCTTATACAAAGGTGGAATGCCTAGCAATAGGCCTTTCGGGTTGGTATCAACTAGTGGTACATGCCCACTAAGGAGGATATATACTTCATTATAGGGATATTAAGGAGAGGGGTGGATTTTCCCTCATTCTCAGAGGTTCCAGTTGGCTATTGAGCAGGGAGTCAGTTAGTTTACTCGCAGAGATACATTGGATAAAATGTACTGTCTCCTATAGAGTTTCGGGTTGCTGGTGGTTAGTTACGTATTGGTGCATTTGGTAGGGAGGAGGTGCTGTGTCTCTCACTTATCATTTCTACCATTTCGCACAACACCAGAGACAGGCAATGCATTAGTTTCCCACTTCTATATTATGTTGATTCTTTAGTACAAGAGCCACAACTTATCAGGTGGTCTGCCATTTCTTTGCAGTAGTTGTGTACAGCCTTAGATAGATGGCGTGCTCATGCAAAAGGGAGGGTGAACTTCCCTTTTTCTTCAGATATTTTTTGTTTATTTTTTGAGATGTTTCCAGAGATGAGGCCTAATTTTCTTCGGCAGCCTCGTAGGATGATGTTTTAGGCACATATTCACATGTGGGGTCAAATGATGCCCAAGAGGGGTGACACTGAGTTTTTCGCGAGGATATCACAAGATGCACTAGAGTTGCTAGCTAGTGTTGATGAGCATCCCTTCGTTATGGTCCCCTGTCCTTACGCAGGTTTGGATTGGCAAGGGTGTGCCAACATCCTCTTCACAGCTGATGAGATGCCAGATGATAGAGGTAATATTATTCTTTTATATATTTAAAGTTATTCTAGCATGTTCTTTAACTTGTTTTTATTAAATTGTGTAATGAAATTGTCTAATTATTGTTGTGTACTTGTATATATTTTGCAAACATTGGCTCTTTTGATGGCGAGGAGATGTCGACACCAGTACCACATGATCCAGGTGTGGATCCAGCTGATGATGATCAAGACATGGTAGATGTCGAGGATCAACAGGAGGTCGTTGCTAGGCGCGGTCGACATGATGCTAGATACCAGATGAAGTTGGGCGACCAACTCAGTGCATTGATTATTGAGGCGGGCATTAGGCCCACTCATTACAGACACATAGAGGTCGATGATAGGATATTACAAATGTGGAGAGGCATGCCGCGTGACATGTACAGCCTGATGCGACATGTCGTAGGAGTTACGACATATTTTACGCAACTGACGAAGATTGTTGAAAATTATAGGCGTGGTCATGACATAGCATGTGATGGATAGTCCACGAGTAGCGACTCTTCATCTCATGATCGTTCACCTTGCGCCGCGTCAGATGAGCATGAGCCTCCATTAGCATCCAGTAGCACTCAACATGGAGATGAGGCTAGACCATCGGCCACGTCCAATCACTAGCCTGCAGCATCCATCAGTACTCATGATCATGAGCAAGCTAGACCATCCACTATTACTGATATTGATGTTGTACTACAACCAGCTGATCCATGAAATTTATATTACAGTTGTATATTTTTAACATTATTCAGTTATATATATATATATGGTCCATGTATTTTATGTTCACGTTGCAATTGTACTTAATTTACATGTTGGTGATCATCATGATGTGTATATTGTTAGGTCATGTTAGATATGTGCATTTAATGTGTATGTGATGATAGCTTGAGTTATTTGACATGAGATGTATATTTGATGTTTGCATTGTGATGAATATGTTAATATATAATGTTAATTGTGTTTTGTTAGATGATCATGATCACGATGATGTTAGCGATTTTGAATGTGTTTTTCAGTCAAATATGATGTTTGTACGATGGTTATCATGAACGTGATGTTTATTAATTAATTTAATGCTAAATGATCATGATATTGTAAAATTGTAATATTTGTAATTCTAATTGTATGTAAAATTCTAAAATTGTAATTGTAATGGTATATATGTAAATTTGTAAAATTGTAATGGTAATTGTAATTTTTTAATTTGTAAAATTGTAATTGTATATATGTAAAATTCTAAAATTGTAGTTGTAATTGTAATTGTACGTGAAATTGTAATTCTAATTCTAATTTTATGTAAAATATTTGTAAAATTTTAATTGTATTACTGTGAATTGATTGTAATTGTATGTAAAATTCTAAAATTGTAATTGTAATTGTATGTGAAATTGTAAAATTGTAATTCTAATTCTAATTGTATGTAAAATATTTGTGAAATTTTAATTGTATTAATGTGAAATGAATTTATTAAAATTTTTAAATTTGTAAATTTGTAAATTTTAAATAATTGTAAAATAATAAATCTAGAAGAATATGATTTATTGTAACATAATAAAGTTTAGAAAATAATGCAAACACATTCATGTACTTTAGAATTATCATTATTTTATTATGATCTTAGATACAAAAAAAAAGAACTAATTTATAGAGTACGCCATTGTTTTTGAGATCAACATAATTGAAAATAATTATCAAGTGAATTATTGATTTTAACATTAACAAAATGAAAATTACCAATTAATTCAAAATACATATTATAATGTTTTGAAACCCCCATCTTAAAAAGTATAAATATTGATGAAATAACACAAGTACCATATCACTCTCGGTTCTCATGATCACCCTCATTATCTTCCAACTCGCATGGCATGATAACACTATTGTTCTCAAAAATATGTTTTGTTCTAGGGTCATGTGTTAATATGAACCACCAATCCCTATCCAACACATCTGGGTAAAAAAACACCTGGTTGCAGTGTTTAGGGAAAACATAGGGCTCCTTAGCTTCATCCCAGATATTTCTAGAGTTGATACATATCAGCCTACTATCACGATCTTCCTTTACATTATTCCAATCAAAGGTGTCCCGCCACTTGCACCTAAAAATAACACATTGGAAAGAAGAGAAATCCACTTCAATGATCTCTTGTATCTTTCCGACGTAACCTAATGTCCCTTGTACTAGGTTTTGATCACGATGGCTAGATCAACTAGATTGATCGAACTCGACTTCCACTCCACAGTCTTGTGTGATGTTTCCAACATCAGCATTTTCTGTGTGAAAATGGTGTCTATATGCCCACATGGATGGGAAAAAATGCACCTATTATAAAAAAGTTAAAAAAAATCATACTGTCATGTGTCTTATAATAACCCAAAAATTAAAATATGAAATGTATATGTCTTAATATAAGTTTCAAATTTACATATAAATTAAAAACATTATTACCAAGTTGATGCACCCAATCCCTATGTTTATCACATCCTCTTCAGCATGCGGGTAACGACCGGTAGCACCGTATTTCTCTCTGACTTGGTCAGCAACCCAACTGTTGGGGCATATTTTTGGCATATTTTCTTTTAAATGATCTGGATAAGGCACACTTATACCATTCAACCATATGAATTCTTTCCTGTCACTATCTCATTTCATCCTCTTTTGTTCGTACAATGCGACCCACGGTTGTGTCGCTTCAGAATTGTAAAGAACGAATTTAATGATTGCTTCAATTTCTGCATTCGTTGATGAAATCAAACCAACATTATATAGTACTTAGAGATAAAAATATACATTATATCGAAGTTAAACATGAATATTAATTACTTTTTGTAAATTTGAAAAATTATAAGTCGCTTACTCTTTATCAAGCTCTTTTTTCCACTCGTTTGGAGCAACTCCCTTTCTCTTTTGTCTTCATCCCTTTCATCATCCCAAATCACCACACCTGGTCTATTGTTGATCTTCTTGATGTACTCATTGGCATAATAGAAAGACTCATATGATATGTACCCCTCTACCATAGACCCCTCGGGTTTTTCCCTTTGTCGAACAAAATCTCTCAATTTCTTCATGTACCTCTCTAAGAAGAACATCCAACGACAAGAAACCACCCCAACTAATTCAACCTCATCTACTAGGTGGATTAGAAGATGAACCTATAAGTCCATGAAACTCGTCAGCAGTTCCTTCTCAAACATACAAACAATCTCAACTATCTCTTGACACCACCATGGAATGCTAGCCACATGAATCTCCTTTGACGTGATCCAACATACAAATGCAAATAATTTAGATATGGAACATCCTAGGTCTTGAGGGAATTCATGTTTCACACACCCATGCATGAACAAAGGATAATGACACTTCAAAGTTATAAACACGTATAATAATATACAAAATTATTTATGTTTTATGATCCCCGCATGGGATAAAATTTATTAATATAACAAATAATAAAATCATGCTTTTGAAATTATACGTACTCTTAGAAGATTCAAATGGTCATGTGATTTCAACCCTGACAAATGGTCATCCATAGTGAAGCAACACCGTAATGAAGACAGGTATGAATTTGGCACCCTCACATCCATTATAACTTCCTTTGACAAAGATATATCATATTTTTTTTTTAAATCCATGGGACATCACCTTCCTTGAAAAACCATGAATTAGAGGGACCAACGCCTACCTCTGATCCTGTACTTTCTAATCGTCTTGGCCAATGTTTCTTTTTAGTTTTTGAGGTAATAAGATCTTTCCTAACAACCAATGTGTCACTTTGTTTCGATGATATGTGCCTCAATAAAAAAGATGAAACATTTTTAAATATATGCATGGGATCTAATAAGTGGGCAATCTTAAGATGCTCCTAATATGGGAGGTCATAAAGATATATTTCCTTTTCATCCCAATGGGAAATTTCTCAACATAGGTGTCGAATAAATCTGGATCATCAAACATAGGCTCCCCATTTGAATCAAACATTTCTATGAAATCCTTCTCCTTCTCTCTCTCATATGCTCTATGCCATTCAGTTGGTGTCATTATTGGAGGCCTTTGGGTTCTCTCTCATTTACCATTGAAAGTGGATGCTGCTCTTCTGTCAGGGTGTTCTTCTGGTAGGAATACCTTGGAGCAATCATACACAGGCTTTCGTAGGTCCTTGGACCATCTAGCTTTCAAAGAAGGTCCACAACGTTTACATCCAAAATACCCTTTTGTTACAAGACCTGCGAGATTATATTTGTATACATTAATTAATATGCATGGCAAGTTAAAGAATATCATGAATATCAGAAAAAATATTACAATGAAATAAATAAATAATATATGAAATAATATTGTTACGTATATAAACAAATCAATAAATTAAACATGTAATTTACCAGAGCAAACTCCTAAACCTAGATAATCATGTGTCGTGTAAGCACATACTCCATACAACGTAAAACTCCTCTCTGTTGTGATGGGTCTTGATACATCGTATACATTTATCCCATCCCATAATTCCTTCAATTCATCTAGCAGTGGTTGTAAGTAGACATCCATATTCTTCACTTGTCTTCTACCAAGGACTATGAGAGCCAACATAATATGTTCATTCTTCACGGACAACCATGGGGGGATATTGTTATTGATCACTACTATAGGCCAAATAGAATAGTTGGTGTTCTGGAGGGAATATGGGTTGACACCATCCATGGCTATGCTGAGTCGTAGACTTCATACTTCATCCTTGAATTTTTTGAGCCATGTATCCTCTATATGCTTTATGGCTATTGAATCAATTGGGATTCACATAACTCCCAACTCACTTCTGTGTGAGGCATGAGATCCTTGCAACATAGCTAATTATTTGCAACGAAAGAACCTTTGAATCCTTGGGATTATAGGCATGTGCCTCAATATCTTAAAAGGAGGACCAGTACGTGATTTACCCTCTTTTTTTTTTTATCATACCTATCATGCCCACATTTCAAGCACATCTCTTTGTCTGCATATTCTCCTCTATATAGAATGCAATCATTTGGACATGCATGATATGATATGTACTCAACACCTAACATTTTCAACAATTTCTTTGCCTCTTTGCAGCTACCGAGAAAGACATTATCACTTGGAAGAACCTTATCTTTGAATAACCTGTAGTTGGTGATCATGGAAAAATATATTAATAAATGTACATTAATGTCGATATAATTATTACCGTTCATAAAATTTACCATTTGTAATGTTCATTGCAATGTACTGATTATATTTCAAATTTAAATAAGGGAGTACGTTATGGTAACTTACCTCAAAATTTCTGAGAAACATGCATTCGAAAAGCCAAAATTTTCTCTCAAGTTGTACAGTAACATCGTTGTCCCCAACTGGGTAGACTTTGACTGACCACCAAGTCCAAAGAGAGGGGTGGTGGAAGCAAATTTAAGGCTTTCAAAAAAAGTGTCAGTGATATGAGCATCATCCCCTAGCTGATCATCGTTTTGGAATGCATCTCACAACATTGTCTCCATGGTAGTCGTATCCCTTACGTAATCATCCATACCAACCTCTATTTGATTGCATCCATTGTTAGCTTGCGAAGAACTACTATTTCTGTAGTCATTCCTAATTGGTGAATCTGGACGTAGTGGGAATTGAATCGGTGGTTGATTCAACCATTCTTGGTATTGTTCCTCTCCAATTTTTTCTCTTAATTTAGACTTCTCTCGATTTGACATTGTCGTCGGGTGCAACGGAAAATGGTAGGTAGGTTGTTCATCATCACTAGAATCCTAATAATTAAAAAAAAAAAATGAACATGATTAGTACAAAATATATGATATCAATTAGTAACCACGTTGACAATATTGCATGATTATAAATTGGTTTGACGTTGAAATAATTACATATTAATCAATATATATACCAAACAATTATAATTATAATTACCATCATTGTCCCGAGATTGTGGCTATAAGATTCAATATTGTTACAATTGGCAGGGTGAAGCGGTTGTCCATTTTCGTCTACCAAATGCGCCTTGCGGTATGCAGCTCCTGGTAAGAACTTCCGACGTTTTGGAGCAGTTTGAATATTTTGTGCATCTGAACTCGATGTTGAATCTGCATGAACCTGCAAATTTGTATACATTATAAATTTAATTAAGTTATGCATGATTGACTACATGGATAAAAAACATAAATTCAATTAGATAGTGGAAATATAAAACAAATCTAAAGTAAATATTACGTCTCCAGATGGATAGGGAGAACTCTGTGATGGAATTTGAGAAATATTATGGAACAAGCTGGATTTTTAAGAATTGTCCATTCCATATAATATATGATATTTTCTCCCTGCATTTGAGAAAAACAACTATAAATTTTTGTGCACAAACCTAAATGTAATTTCAGTGCGTAATGTACAGATAACTACACCGGTGCATTTTTTGGTATTGCACACCGGTGCCATTTTATAACCTGACGCGTCAGTGTGGTTCGATTAAGGGATGCACCGGTAACGAATAACCGCAAATAAAAAAGCGCAACCATATTTTATTTAAGTGGAAAAAAAACAGTAAATTGAAAAATGGGTGGAAAAATATTTTCGAAAATCTAATTTCTTTAAATACTAAACACTTTTCATTATTTCACTACTTTTGCAAAAAAAATCAGCCAGAGATTTGCAGGATACATACCTAGAGCAAATAGAGCGCGAGAGCACTGTGAAGCAGGGAAATACATTTGAACAGAAGTATTCAGACAATCAGAATTCCAAACCTCTAGTGATTCAAACCTTGTACCATAGAATTTCAAATAATGTGAGTAAATTTTATTGTTTTTTTTTACTTTTTTCTGCAGTTTTTTTTATGCAGTAAAAGAAACAATCAAAGTTTATTGTTTTTTTTTACTTTTTCTATAGTTTTTTTTTAATGTTGTAAAAGAAAAAAATCAAATTTTATTGTTTTTTACTTTTTCTGCAGTTTTTTTTACCTTTTCTGCAGTTTTCAGAAACAAAATTAAAAAAATAAAAATCTTTTTTAGAAATAAAAACCCTAGATTCTTTTTGTTTATGCCCTTTCTTCTCCCTCTTTCTGTAATTTTAGAATTAGGTCTTTTCAATTGATATTTATAGGGTTTTTATAGTCATAAGACATCCAACCCACAGGATGACTTGCACAGTCGGATCCCAATCCATTTTGGCCCTTGCATGAATTTTTAAAAAATATAGATTATTTTTCCTCGGTGCGCCTTGCATAACATAGCGCACCGGTGCACTTTGTTATACTAGCGCACGCAAAAGTACAGTGATAAAAAATTAAAAAATAATAAAATATGTTTTATCAGTGCGCCATATGTAACATATGGCACCAGTGCACTATTTCACTATGGTGCATCGCGAACATGCTGTTTCGCAAAAAAAACCATTTTAGAAACAAACCCTACATTCCTTTTGTTTCTGCCCTTTCTTCTCCCTCTTTCTGTGATTTCAGAATTAGGGTTTTTCAATTTATATTTATAGGGTTTGTATTGCTAAATATAAGCCTAAGACATCCAATCCACGACACGACCTGCATAGTCAAATCCCAATCCATGTCGGCCCTTGTGTAAATTTTAAATAAAAAATAATTCTTTTTTTCGGTGTGCTCTGTGTACCTAAGCGCACCGGTGCGCTCTATTATCCCAGCACACCGCGCAAGTACTATGATAAAAAATTAAAAAATATATATATTTTTTCTCAGTGCGCCATTTGTAAAATATGCAGCCAGTGCACTATTTCATTATGACGCACCACGAACGTTCTGTTTCGAAAAAAAACAATTTTCAAAAAATACAAAGTTTACATTCTTTTGTTTCTGCCATTTCTTCTCCCTCTTTTTGTGATTTCAGAATTAGGGCTTTTCAATTTAGATTTATAGGGTTTTTATTGCTAAATATAGACTTAAGACATCCAACCGATGAGACAATAAGCATAGTCAGATCCCAATCCATGTCGGCCCTTGCGTGAATTTAAAAAAAAACATATTTTTTTATTGGTGCGCCCAGCATAACCTAATGCACCAGTGCTCTGTATTGTACAAGAGCACTGCATAAGTAATGTGATAAAAAATTAATAAAAAAATTTTTTTTATCAGTGTGCCATATGTAAAATATGGCACCGGTTTATGCTAAAAAACTAACACTAGACGATTTTTCTTATTTTATCATGGTTAACCGATGCGGTGATTGACATGTAATGCACTAGTGCTCCTTGTTGACATAGAGCTCCATACAGTCTATTATACTATTTGTGCAATGCGTTTCTAAGACACCCATGCACCGGCGTCGGTGCGTACACCATGAATGGCGCGCCGATTTCTTGAGATTTTTTTTTTTACTTGAAAAGTTGACAATTTATTTATAAATATATTAATGAATGATATGGTACAGGTTTGATATTGATAAAGAAATGACTGACAAAAGATCAAGTAAAAAAAATACTGATAACACATCAAGAAAATAAAAAAAGGCAAGTTCTTTGTAAATTATTTACAAAAAATATTATTTTTGAACTATATGTAAGTTTAACTAATATGTATTGTTTACTGTGTATCATGCAAAGCCACAAAATGATGAAGCTCGATAAGATTATTTCTGATCTAGGACCAGAAACGAAATATGGAAAAATTGGTAAAAAGGACAACTGTATCGAAAAATACTATCGATCCAATATGAGTTTCTTTTTTTAGTTTTCATTAATAATATAATTAAAATTATTAGGTAACATGTGTCAAACAATCTATTAATTCACATCTGTTTAATGTTCTACAGGGACCAACAACTCAGAAAAGGAATGTTGTTCTAAGAAAAGAAAAAAATAGAACATGCAAATGAAAATGAATTGCTCCTTAGCTCATCTGGAGTGGTGCTGGAGGTTAATGAAAGGGGGGAATCTTTTACAAAAGTTTGAGAGATCTAGTGGAACGAATGTATGGATATTCTTTCCACTTATAATACAAAAACCAATCCAATGATTCGAAGAACCAAATTTTATCTAAACTACAGGAAGAGTTTCCAGAGAATCGATTAATGAGACATGTCAGACTTTTAATAGAAAAAACGTACAACAACAAAAAAGAAGGAATGAAAAAATAATATTCCTTTAAATGTTTGTCTAGAATTATTTATAAATATCACTTTTTTATACTTACTTTTCATATGTCAATATAAAATTAAATAGTTTATTGTCATGTTACATTTTCAGGAAGATTATGAAAATCTCAAAAGATGAACAAGCTGATATCAGAAATATGCCAGTAGGAATATCCAAAAAGTTGTACAAGGAGATGGTCAAAGAAATGGAAAAAATTGCATCGCAGGAGGAGTCATCTCAACAACAACATGCTTCAAATGTAATATGTAATCATTGAATTTTTCGATCATTAGGTACAATAAATAAACAATTTAGCATTAAATATTAATTTTCAAGTATTTTCTTGCAGGAAAAAAAAAATGGAACCCATTCAGCACATAAAACAGGATGACAAGGAAGAAAATGTTTGATATATAAGTTTGTGAGTAATTTTTACTTCCTTATAACAACTTACTAGATTTCATTTTTGTATTTTTTAAGTTTTTTTACAAAAATCATCATTGAATGTCTTCAAACAGGTGCTAACATACAAAGAAGAACGATCAGAGGAATTGATTGAAATTGGGTTAAATATGGGTTGTGAGTATATGTTGGCATATCAGAACTTAATTGTGGAATTTGTAAGCATCTATCGATCTTGTTTTACTTAGCTCCATCTATAATTAATAGAAAAAATAAATCTTTTATATTAAATATATGATTTGTTATGGGGTATAAAACTTGCAGGAAAAAAAGTATGGAACTGTGCCAACAGATCAAATCTTGAAAGATGGCATGTTACATGGTTTTGAAAGAATGTGTATAGTTTATGAGTCAATTGTGTCATTGGTATGTCATTTCTTTTCGATTTACATTGATGTATATTATTTAATATTTCAATTTTCATTATTCTCACCAATTTATATACACTCATTACAGTTTATTTTTATGTTTTTAGATGGAAGGTGAAGAAGAAGAAAACAATCAACACCATGAACAAAACATTTCTGAAAATAACCCAAGTCATGGAAGTAGCTCTAGCAGTGACAGCAGTTCAAGCGAATAATGATGATCACTATGTATTGATATCAAAGCAAGGCGTTGTATTTTTTGAAATATGTTTGTGAAATCATACATTTTCTTTAATGTAATGGACATAGTGTCCCAATTGAAAGGTAAAGGGATACCAATAACTGTCCCATTTTATATGACAAAGAATGTCTTATATATATATATATATATATATATATATATATATATCTGTGTGTGTTGTAATTTATTCTATTGCGTTCTCCATTGTCATTCTCAAATGCACTAATAAAAAATTAATTCATATGAATATTGTTATAAGATATATATGTGTCGACTTTTGATGAATAATGAATTTTAAAAAACCACAATAATTCTGATATGATATAACAAATTAATCCAAACATCACATTCAAATGCATTAATAAAAATTTAATTAATATGAATATTGTTATCAGATGTGTCAACTTTTGATGAACAATGAAGTTAAAACAATCACAATAATTGCACTATCACAGGTCGATGTTTCTAAAAAATACAAAATGAAAACCGATGCGTGTATTCTTACACTGGTGCGTTTGTATTCTTAAGCGCACTGGTGCATTTTTACAACCTATGGGCACCGCACAAATACCAAAACCAATTAAAAATATCGAGGCATTTGTGTGGTATGGCGTCCTAGTGTGTTTATTTCTATATACACACCAGTGTCGTTTTACGACCTATGGGCACTGCATGAATACCGATACCAATTATAAATCTTGGTGTGTTTGTGTGATACTATGCACTGGGAAGTTTTTGTGTCTATACGCACCGGTGCATTTGTACGACCTATAGGCACCACACGAATACCAATACCAATTATAAATATCGATGCATTTGTGTGATACTGCGCACCGGGACGTTTAAGTGTCTATACGCACCAGTGCATTTGTACGACCTATGGGCACCGCACGAATACCAATACCAATTATAAATCTCAGTGCATTTGTGTGATACTGTGCACCGGTGCGTTTCTATAAGTCTACGCACCTGTGTGTTGATACGACCTATGGACACCGCTCAAATCCCAAGACCAATTAGAATGGCCACATGCGTTGTATCACCAAAACTATGCCCGGTGTTTTTTTATACCTTAACGACCCGGTGCATTCTCCTTCGACAACCCCGGGGCTCTACCTACAGGTATGCACCGGTGCATTAAATCCTGATTAGCACACTGATGAAAAAAACATATGTAATTACCTCCGACTACTCATTTTATTTTTAGTTGTGTTGAATTTCCGTTAAAAGCTCTGCCAAAACCTCCGTAACCATAAACGAATGTTGTAGCAAATGTTTTTTTTGACAATTTTAGCCAATTTTATAGCACTAAAAACCTCCCTTATAACCTCCGCTAGAGGGTCTTTTCCTTGTAGTGCAAAGGTATCATCAACTTATATTTTCCACCATTTAGGTTTTAGAGGGGATGAGTTAAGAGCATTGGTTTCAAAAACTTCCATGAATAAGTTGGCAATGATGGGGGGTAGAGGAGATCCCATAGCGACACCACATGTTTGTTCATAAATGTCATCTTTAAAACTAAAAAATGTGGATCTAAGGCAAGTTTCAGTAAGTCTATATGTGTCAGGGTCATTTAATTTTCTCATGACATCCATGGCGTCATTGATAGGGATGTTGGTTTATAGGGAGGTGACATCAAAACTAATTAAAATGTCATTGGGGTCAAGTTTAATATCTTTAATTTCATTAATGAAATGAGTGGAGTATTTAATGAAAGAATATGTGTTTCTCACAAGGGGTTTAAGTTTTTGGCAAGATGATAAGTAGGGCCCCCAATAGTGTTAACTATGGTCTAATCGGAATGCCTTATTTGTGGATTTTAGGTGCACCATATATTCGAGGAGTGTAAGGGTTTCTTACAACTAAATTCTTTGATGTCACGTAAATTACTATTTTTAATTAAGTTACTAATTTCTTTTGTTATTATTTTTAAGGAATTTTTATTTATTTTTCTATAGTAGCCACTATTGAAAAGGTGGACCAACATTTTTTGATTATAGTCATTAGTCTTCAAGATAATAGTTGCTCCTCCCTTATCTGCTTTAAGAACAATAATGTTGGGGTTGGAGTTTAATGATTTTAAAGCAAGGAACTCATTCTTGCTAATATTACTTTTAGGAGGTTTGGATTTCCTTAAAATGATTGAGAAATCTTGTTTAATTATCTCTTTTTCATTGTCAGGAAGGTCTTTTATGCCAAATTCTACATGACTTAGGATATCTTCAAAAGGAATGCATTTTGGAGCAATGGAAAAATTCAAGCCCTCATTTAATAGATTCAAAGCGTGAAAATCAAGTTCAACATTTGATAAATTAATTACGTTTTTTTTTACAATTTTGTTATGATTATGGGGAGAAATAGGGTGTGTTTCGGTTTCAGGATTGTGCACTGAGCTCGAATCTAAATGAAGGAGAGGGATATTGAGTTGGAGCTAACCTGGATTGACACGGTTGGAAATTGGATCCTTGATGGAGTGTGGTTCGAGGGAATCAACCTAAAGCAGATGCGTAGTACTGTGTTGAACGATGGGAGTAGCTTTGGCATTATGAATTTGCTGGGGGATAATGTTATTATGATTTAGATGGCAGCGGGCTGGTTTGAGTGACTATGTGACAATGGTGGTCTGATATGGATCACGTGGGACAGATGAAGCAGGACTATCCAAACAGGTCACGAGACTCGTCCTGTTTCCTTGTTCGTGTGGAATACCATACATTGGGGAAACATGACACTCCATAAAAACTAGAATCCAAGAACACTCTGTTGACATAAAACACAATAGTTCCAAAACCTCTGCCCTATCTAAGCATTCAAACAAAACCAAACATCACATTTTCATTGAATAATATTGTATCCTAGCCAAGGTTGATCATTATTTTCACCAGAAATTCAGGGAGGCCCTAGAAATTAATAAACATCCCAATAACCTTAATCGATATGAACGATGGAATATCAATGAGAATTGGATTCCCACATTGGCCTCTCTGACAACCCGCTCCCAGCCCTAATAAAATGCATTGATATTTAACCATCTTAAATTATTATACCATTAACCCTTAATTTATCTCATCTTCACATTAAAATTTATAAATATAATATAATTCATTTAAAATTCATTATTTAATGAGTCTTCATAATCCAACATTAATATAATATATATATTTAATATTAATGTATCACAATTTTATAACACCACACTTAAATTTATTAATTAATTAGGACTCCCTTCATGTATTAATTAAGTAGGATTTTATATATTATAATATTGTTAATCATAGCACTATAGTATAATTAATTTTTACATCTTGATTTTAGCTAATTTAATTAATCCATCCCTCTGGTGCAGGATTGATGTTGTCTCTGCTCTTAAAGCCCTTAAACTGGAATCATTAACCTGTAGAACGCAATCCCTAAAATTCGTGAATCTCATAATGAAGCATCATCCCTATCCCGATGATATCACGGCTCCCAGCAGCTCCGATCTATCACTCTCCCATCAAACCAATTCCCCTTTGAAACCATCCCAAATTGATTCCCTCAGATCCCTTATCATGTCCAATTCATTACACAATGACACCTTGCACATATTCCACGCTTCAGCCATATACTCCCCTCTATCCCCTCTTCGTAAACCTGATAGCAGCAACCCATATCAGATTTCGAACCATGCCACTTGCACTTATGCTGACCCGCCCCATCTCCCTCCCAATGCTGCATATTAATTTAGCAGATCCAATAACCATGAAACTTCCCTCCAAACCTGTGATATCACTATCCTAAGCCTTAATAATATTCCCATCACCACTCACATACAGACATCCGAACTCACTCAGCACTTAGTCAGCTGTCCCGTGACCTATTCGGATAGTCCTACTTAATCTGTCCCATGTGATCCATATCAGACCATCGTTGTCACATAGGCACTCAAACCAGCCCGCTGCCATCTAAATCACAATAAAATTATCCCCCAGCAAACGCGTAATTCCAAAGCTACTCCCATCGTTCAACACAACACTACGCATCCACTTCAGGTTGATTCCCTCGAACCGCACTCCATCAAGGATCCAATTGCTAACCATGTCAATATAGGTCAGTGCCAACTCAAGATCCCTCTCCTTCATTTAGATTCGAGCTCGGTCCACAATCCTGAAACCAAAACGCACCCTATTTCTCCCCATAACCATAACAAAATTGTCAACAAGAACGTAATTAATTTATCAAATGTTGAACTTGATTTTCACACTTTGAATCTATTAAATATGGGCCTGAATTTTTCCATTGCTCCGAAATGCATTCCTTTTGAAGAAATCCTAAGTCATGTAGAATTTGGCATAAAATACCTTCCTCACAATGAAAAAGAGATAATTAGACAATATTTCTCAGTCATTTGAAGGAAATCCAAACCTCCTAAAAGTAATATTAGCAAGAATGAGTTCCTTGCTTTAAAATCATTAAAAGCCAACCCCAACATCGTTGTTCTTAAAGCAGATAAGGGAGGAGCAATTGTTATACTGAACACTATTGACTATAATAAAAAAAAATTGGATCACCTTCTCAACAGTGGCTACTATAGAAAATTAAATAAAAATCCCTTAAAAAGAATAACAAAATAAATTAGTAACTTAATTAAAAAATAGTAATTTACGTGGCATCAAGAATTTATTTGTAAGCAACCCTTACACTCTTCGAGTCTATGGTTCTCCTAAAATCCACAAAGAAGGCATTCCGATTAGACCCATAGTAAACACTATTGGGGGCCCTACTTATCATCTTGCCAAACACTTAGCCAAAAAACTTAAACCCCTTGTGGGCAACACCAATTCTTTCATTAAATACTCCACTCATTTCATTAATGAAATTAAAGATATTAAACTTGATCCCAATGAAATTTTAGTTAGTTTTGATGTCACATCCCTATACACCAACATCCCTATCAATGAAGCCATGGATGTCATGAGAAAATTAACCGACCCTAACACCTGTAGACTTATTGAAACTTGCCTTAGATCCACATTTTTCAGTTTTAAAGAAGACATTTATGAACAAACATGTGGTGTCGCTATGGGATCTCCTCTATCCCCCATCATTTCCAACTTATTCATGGAAAATTTTGAAACCAATGCTCTTAACTCATCCCCTCTCAAACCTAAATGGTGGAAAATATATGTTGATGATACCTTTGTCATTTGGCTGCATGGTAGAGATGCTCTAGAAGATTTTAAACAACACCTCAATAGTTTATCTAATTCCATCAAGTTCACCATGGAAACTAAAATTAATGCCTGCTTGCCCTTCCTTAACATTCTCCTCTACCGAAACGCAGATGGATCCCTCTCCCACCAAGTATCTAGAAAAAAGATACACACTGAGCAATACCTACATGCTAGCTCTCACCATCATCCCACCCAAAAACATGGTGTCTTAAACACCTTAGCAACCAGGGCTATAGGAATTTCTGACAAAGATCATTTTGATTCTGAAAAAGCACATCTCATGGATTTTTTTTCCAGAAATGGTTATGGAAAAGATCAATCTCTCCAAGCCTTCTGGAATGCAGGAAAACCCAAGAAAAACATAAACAAAAACCTGATCAATGATAGCAAGGTGGGTAAGGTAAGCTTACCGTACATCCAAGGTATCATAGACAGGATTGCCACTATTCTTAGGAGAAACAACATCTTTGTGAATTTCAAACCTATAAACACAATTCATAGCAACCTCAAGTCTGTTAAAGATCCCCTTGACCCAAAATTCCAAAAATGTGTTTACCTCATTCCTTGTTCATGTGGAATACCATACATCGGGGAAATAGGACGCTCCATAAAAACTAGAATCCAAGAACACTATGCTGACATAAAACAAAATAGGTCCAAAACCTCTACCCTAGCTAAGCATTCAAACAAAACCAAACATCACATTTGCATTAAATAATCTCGTATCCTAGCCAAGGTTGATCATTATTTTCACCGGAAATTCAGGGATGCCCTAGAAATTAATAAACATCCCAATAACCTTAATCAAGACAAATGATGGAATATCAGTGAGAACTGGATTCCCACATTGGCCTCTATGACAACCCGCTCCCAACCCTAATAAAATGCGTTGATATTTAACCATCTTAAATTTTTATCCCATTAACCCTTAACTTATCTCATCTTCACATTAAAATTTATAAATATAACATAACTCATTTAAAATTCATTATTTAATGGGTCTTCCTAATCCAACATTAATATAATATATATATTTCATATTAACGTATCACAATTTTATAACACCGTACTTAAATGAATTAATTAATTAGGGCTTCCTTCATGTATTAATTAAGTAGGATTTTATATATTATAATATTATTAATCATAGCACTATAGTATAATTAATTTTTACATCTCAACATTAGTACCCACATTATTTTTATAATCATAACTTAATTCGTTTAAATATTATTAGTTTACTATTAATAAACACCTAATCAATACATAAATGATCTAATTAATCAATATACCCTTAATGAATTAATTAATTAGGACTCCCTTAATGAATTAATGAATCAAGATTTTATATATTTTAAAATTAACTCTCATAGTATTATAGTACCAATATTTTTTATATCTCAATCTTCACATTAAAATTTATAATTATAACATAATTCATTTTAAAAATTACTTAATTAGTATTTTTAAGTCTAGCATTAATTTATTAATTTTCATATCAACTTACCACAATTATGTAAGACCCGCTTTAATAACATCTCCCTTTAATAAAATATAAAATGTTTTTTAATTTACTATTAATAAATATCCTATCAATACCTAATATAAAATTTAACTAATCTAATTTCTGAAATTAATACCTAATCTTATTTAAAATTCAAATATATCATAATTTATTAAAAGTAAATAACTCAATCATTTTGCAACATGTTGGTTCTTTTTTTTCCTCACCTAACCCTACTTATTCCTCATTCCATTTCTTGAGATCTCTCTTCCTCACATTTCTACCTTGATAATGAAGCTCAGTAGCAGGTTCGAAATGTCGGTAATAACAAATGTTTGTATGTTGTTAGAGTTAGTTTTTCAGTGATCAAAGATAGCTCTTTTGAGAGTTTTTCATTAGGTCTTTAGTCAATTTTTTTTGCTTTTTTAGTTAAGTCTTTAGCAATAATTTTGACCACTGAAGACCTCTCCTCAATATATGCTACTCCTTCACATTTTTCATATTCATTCATAAGTCTAAAGTCATGTCATTTCATCTCATTTAGGTCAATTTTAGGGTTAAAACTGCCATGAAATTTTTTCAGTTTTTCACTTAAAAAGGAAGTCAAAATTCCATTCCATCCATATAAGTCAAGTTGAAGGAGTAAGCTTGTTTATAGTCCAAAAGTAAACTCTGTATCATGGAATTTATATGCTCCATTGCTATATTTCAAAGAGAAATGTAAAAACTTTGCTAAAAATATATTTTTGAAATCATACTATATTAAATATTTATCTTCAATATTTTGAAAATAAATATTTAAACCATAGGTTTTAAATCCTATGAGTTGTATTATGTTGTCTTCATACTCCACTATAAAATCATTCTCCATTACTATCATGACACATTTCATTCATTTATTTGCCTACCTTCCATATCACATCACTCCTATCATACCCCTACCCCACCACTCAAATCACCTCCATTGTACGTTAATACTCCCTCATCTAGTCGATCATCCATCGCATCCCGGTTTCATCTGAAAGCTTGTATTAAACTTCAGCCCACCCCTCATCGTCTGAGACTTAACGTCGGGGGGGGTGTTCAAAAAGAGTGGTATTGTACAGTGACCCCACAGCTATGCGTCAGATTCGGGTGATTACGCACCCCCCACACGAAACCACTTACCGCTTTCCTACCCCTTCAAAATCCCACTTAACTATTGATCAAAACCATCTTTTCTCCCACCTATTATGTCATGCCATTGTGGACTATCTTGTCTAATTAGTTTAATTCCCACATTCTCCTTGTCGTTAGCCAATTAATTCAATGGCTAACCGTTAGGAAATGTACCCGTGCCCATTTTCAAATGGGAAACAAGCTCAATTGCCCATAAATTCACCATTGCATTCCTGTTTAAACTTTTACTTTTCCTTTTCAATCTACTTTTCACAGTTTTTCGAATTTACAGCCATTACCAAAGCTCCAGATATCAAATTCACTAGTGTTTAAAGCCTTCTTTTGAAGCTACTTATTTTCTTTTAGTTGCAAATTTTATCCTCAAAGTCTCGAACTGTGTTTTCATACACATAATTCATGTTTTCCATTATTCTAATCACAGAATTTCTGCTTTCCACCATTATCACAGAGTCAACCATGCCTCCGAAAAAAAAAGGACCTGAGCAACCAATAAGCCTGATGTTACATCCTCCAGTTGATTTTCACCACATTCCCCTAGCAAAAAAAGATTATAAAATACATGAAACCTTGACTAAAATTGAGATTTTTGAGTTATATTGTTGGTTAGAATATAAGTACTTGGATAAATCATATGACATAGGTCTATGGACTCTAATCTCCCTCCTTTCATCTTTCCTCATACCCATAGTTGCCTAGAGTTTGTTAGGAAATGTCAAGCTTCGTATATGCCATACCAGAGATCTATTATCGCTCCTACATGAGAGTTTTTAGTGACCATTTATGCCCAAACAATCAAACAAATGACGCAATCCCCAAACACATAATATGACACACCATTTTCCCGAGAAGCCTTGATAGAAATTTATCAAAAATTAGACTTTGCAAAGAGATATCAAACCCTTAAGCTATTCATGACTGAAAATGACCCATCACCTAATAAAACCCTCCATTTCCAGCATCCATATTTCCTTAAAGGTCCAAACAAATCATCACTGTCATCTCCTACCTTCTTGGTTATTATTCAAAAAAATGGGTAGATGAATCCATCATAGTGTTTTTTTCCATATTTCCCATTGATTCCAAATCCTCCATCATTTTCAATTTCAGTCAATTTATTGCAAATGCTATCCATGATCAGTTTGTGAAATTCACAACTAAAGAGGCTTTCAGTTATGCCTCCGTGTTAGTTTATTTATTCTTGTACTCTCAGGGGGACAAATTTATTTTTTCTCTATAGAAATTGGATGAAGAAGGCCACCAGCAGTCAATTATCTTCTGCACTTCATTAGTCATGAAAGAACAAAAAGAGTATTCTTATAAACAGTTTGTGTAATTGTTTCTTTAGCCAGCATTCATTTTGTTGAAGAGCACTCCAGAGCCAATAATTAGTGAAGAAATCATGAAGGTTTTGCAGTTATCAAGTTAAGCTATAATAGGGGATTGGTATCTTTACCAAAACTATACAGAACTTAGAGTTCATGGATGTGAAATTCCCCCTTATAAGTTTCCTAAATTCCTCCCCATGAGGATTTTTGCATTGGAGTATATTAGACAAATGATTAATGCAGATGAAGTGCATTTTGTCTCTGCTAAGAAGAAGTCACAGTTTAAAATTAAAACACAGATAGTTCCTTTTATGTGTAATAGTAGAGTAGCAGGGGAAGAGGCAGATAAGTTGTTTAAGGAAATATATTTTAGCACAAGCTTTACATGGTCTTATGATCTAGTTGGTGTCATTTCCAAACTAAGGGTGGAAAATAAATCTATAGCATATTTTCATACACCTAGACTAGATATTGAAAAGTATATGAATCAGATTGAATGGACAGAAGGCACACTACAGGAGGCTGAAGAGAAAAAATTATCTACATCAGCATTGTAGACCTCAATTGCACAGGAAAGAGCAGGGAAGAGAGTTAGATAAGATCAGTCATCTCCAATGACTGATTCATCAAACAAAGAGTTCAAGATTCACCATAGGAAGAAAACAAAACTAAATCTGAAGGTCAATCCCAGTGAGGAGTCAGAAAAATACGTGATTATCATTACTGAAGAGACATTCTACATAGACATGTGATAAAGGTATCTCTACTAATCCTACTACTAATGTTTCTAAAGAGCAGAAAACAACAGCTCCTAAATATCAGCAAACATCAACTTCTCAAGATCAGCAAAAAGACATCCAGATTAGCACAACTACTACAGGGGAGAAAGAAAAGGAGAAGACTGTCTTTGAAACTTTCAAAGAAATTAAATTAAAGAATGAAATGCTGAACCCAAATACATATATCAATTTTGGAAACAGACTCTCAGTTCACAAAGTAGGCTCCTTTCAGCCTTTGATTTTGAAAAGGGAAAAATGCATTTTGCATTTCTTCAAGCACAGATCTCACTGCCAAAGTCAGAGGCAGATTATAAGAAGGCTACATTTGAGTTTGACACAAAATAAATTCATCCAATAGATCAAATGGAGATTCATAAGAAAATTGGTGAGATGATTTCATCAACTCTCACTAATACTGCTATAATTTTATCCAAATTGCAAGTTTCACTAGCAAATGTATAGTCACAGTTGAAATTGGAGAAGGTATCTTCATTTGCAAAAGATACAAGGATAAAAACTCTAGAAGATCTAGTGGTAAAGATTGGATATGATCCATCCAATGTAAATGAAATTGAAGAGATCATCAAGAAGAAAAATGTTGATATAGCAGAATTGAGAAAGAAATTGAAAATCCCAGCTACAGAAAATCCTTTGGCAAAGGATATTGAAGAAAGTGAAACTCAGAAGACAGATATGGCGAAGTTGATAATGGAGCAGAATTCCCAATTAAACCAAATGGAATCAGAGTTAGAGAAGATGATAAAGGAAAAGGAAGCATCAGTGAAAATATCAAAGGTTCCTTTAGAGGCAGTGCCACTAGTAGCCATTCCTATAGCTCAAACTTCTACAACAAGCACTACAGATGGAGCTGAGCAACTTACCAAAGTAGTTCAAAACATGCCTATTCAAGAAGAGGAGATCAAAAATTTTCAGGATCAGGTAAAATTATTGCAATTATAGAAAACTATTGTTGATAGTTCATATGCAGTTGAAGCACAGAGGGCCAAAAATTTCATTGAAAGGTTATAGAAAGAACATTGGGAGTCTTCCATTGGTAATACTTTGGGCCAGGTGAAAGAGATAATATGGGCAGACATCACAAAGTCTATCACGGAAATTTGGCCAAGCATACAAATCATTTTTTAGCCAAAATAGTTGATACAGAATGAAAATGAGGCCATTACAACAATCAAAGAACAGTTGGGAGGTAAGCATGCAAAAACAAACAATATCATCATATTTATGAATTCAAAGAAAAGGTATGAGTTGGAAGAAATGAGCATTGAGGATGGAAAAAAAACCATCTTGGAAGTGAAGAGAGTGTTGACAAAGAATAATTTGATTCTTCAACTTGAAGAAAAATGTCACAGTCTAGAGGTTACAGTTAAGAGATTCTTCAGTAGGATAGAATCTCTAACACATAAAGAGTTGCCTTCTCTCTTTGTAATTAATGATAAACTGATGACTAGAGATGACTATGGAAAGAGACTTCAGGAAATTTCCAGGGATACTACCAAGTTTTCAAATATTAAAGTCACATTAACAGGAAAACCACAGTTGGAAGCAATAAGAAATGATATTCATATTTAGTATGAAATTAGACATGTATTTGTTGTGAAGCCAACTTTTTCCAAATACACTGAAGCAGATGAAATTTACCACAGGGTAATTAAATTATTTATCCCTAATGAAGAGCGATGGGAAAAGTTATGTGAGTTTCAAGAGTAATTAATAAAAGAACAAAAGTCGATTTTTCCATATTAGCAGTCAACAAATCGACTTTTCAGTAACAGTTTTCAGTTGCAACCAGTGCCAACACAGCAGAAGAAATTGATTTTCATGATGCAATTAGAGTTAGTTAGCAAATAAAGCGCTATCAGTTGGATAGCCTTTAATGTAACAGTTCTAATTTTATTATTCTATATATGCTTCGATGTACGAAGTATTACGGTTGAATAATCGAGTTTTGAAAATCTTCGTATTATTGTGGAGTTGCTATTAATGAAAATGAAAGGAGTTTGCAGCAATTGTGTGAGATTCATGTGGTATTTTTATTGAGCACTATGCCTTTCTATGTTATTTCATTTCCATTCCATTTTCTGTGTAAAATATTATTCAGTTTATAACCATAAATCAGTCAAATGTTATGTTTATTAATATTTTTACAATGTGTTTTTCTTCTAATGAATGAATTCATGTAAAATTCTCATTCAAGCCCCTTTCTTTTCTACCACTATACACCAATGACAAATTAAATGTGTTCAAATAGATTTCCTATCTTGCCTTGCTCAGTTTCTACAATTCAGTCTTTGAAATCAGTTTTAGCTTTCACTAATTATAAATTTTATCTATCAAACAAATCATTAAACAAATTCTAAAACAAATTAAAATATATATAGCCTAAAATCTAGTACTTATCCCTAAAATTGAATAATTAAAAAGTGACACAGAGAGAGCCCTTTATGGTTAGGTAGAGCTAGTTGCCTAGCTTAAATTTTTTTTGTGGTTACCTTTCTTCACTCCTAATTTCAGCCTAGGAAGTTGGGGAGAGTGATAACATATGTGATAAAACTAGGGTTTTCCCAACTGAAACAAGCCAAACATGAAAGAAACCAAAAACGTAGTGGAGAAAACCTAAAGGAGGGAATCCACCCTTTGCTAAAGAAATTGACTCGAATGAGGTATGAGGAGCATTCACTTACTGATTTGGAGGTCTATGAACCTTTGAGAAATGATGAATTGACCCCTTGATAGCTTTTTGGAGCTTGGAAGCAAAATCATAGCACACTGCCAAAAGGGTAGCGCAGCTACCGAAAGCGTAGCGCAACTGCCAGAAGCATAGCACAAAGAAGTTAGAACAATTTTTGTTGGTTGTCTTCAATATTTGATAGTTGTGGAGTATTTTGAGGATGAGAGAGGGGCTCTTTTGAAAACCAATGGATGAAATGAACTCCAGAGCTTCATTTCCCTTTATAACTCACAAAATTTTCTTTTTTGTCTTTTCGTGAAATTATAAACACTTTTTGAAAACTTGATCATGTAGCATACTTCTTGAGAAAATTTATATTGCCTTTAATTTATTTTCCTATCTTTGTTAACTCACAATGAAGGTGATTTGTATGGTGAAAATGATTCTTGTTTGCCTTCTTTTTTTTATGACATGATTGGCCATTATGATGGAAAAACAAAGTAAACCTAGACCGTGGCCTAGATGGAGGTATGTTGATTGCTATATGACCCTAGGTGATGATGAATGACATGAGATTGAATTTTTTAATGACCATGAATGAGTGAAGGGAGTAGCATTTAGACCTAGACAACATTCTGTGAACAAAATTTTATTTGATAATTTGTTTGAAAACATAAAATTTTGACCAAGGACCACTACCAAGTAAACTTGAAAGAGAATATTTGATCACTGAACATTTAGACACTAACTTTGGCTTTAGATGGGGATGGAAAATCCTTCAAGAGGTGTCAAGAAAATCGTAGATCAGGTAGCCTCATATATTTGGAAATGGAGTCAAAACTTGAAACTGAAATAACTTCGAAAAATTGAAATGACTAACTAAAACTGAAAATGAATTAACTAGAAAACTGACTTGACTTTTTGAACTATTTAAAGAAAAACATCAGATGATCATAGAAGCCTCATATTTAAAAGCCTGATATTTAAAAGCCTGAAATTTACATGAAACTGAACCTTTTTCTTCAAGATCAAGTAAGGTAATGTTTGAGGAACCTACCATTCACCAATCTTCCCAGAATTTCCTTCCCATCAAGATCTTCTAACAAAAACACCTTATTTCTCCTGAATGTTGCAATCTTGTATGGACCTTTCCATAGGTTATCAAACTTACCATGCTTGCCTTTATCTTCATTTTGGGCATCCCATCGAAGAATAACATCTCCTAATTTGAAATAATCAGTTTTTTTTTTCTTGTCATAGATTTTTTTTATTTTCTTGTCATAACTGATTCTTAGTTGGATGTCATTTGGCTCACTGTCAATCTCTTGCAACATTTTCATCACTGATATTGCTAAGGAAGTAGGAAACATTGTGTCTACACCGTAAACTAGCTAAAAGGGTGACATGATGATTGATCTCTTTGTGCTAACTCTATCCACTCATAGAGCATTTATGAGCTTTTTGTGCCAATTTATTTTGTTCTCTTGCAACAATTTCTTGATTATATTCACCAATGATTTGTTTGACGATTCAGCCAACTCGTTGCCTTGAGGATAGTATGTTGTAGAATTCCCAAGCCTTATGTGGTATTTATCATAAAATTCTATCATATTTTTGGTCTTAAAGATGGTTACATTATCTGTGATAATTTTTTGTGGGTAGCCAAAACGAGACAGAATATTTCTCTCCAAAAACTGAATAATGACGGTATTTGTACCTTGCCTTGTGGGGATGGATTCAATCCACTTTGTGAAATAATTGGTGGCAGTGAGTATCCACTTATGTTGAGCTTATGATGGAGGGTGAATCTCGCCAATGAAATCAAGCCCCCGTTTCTAAAAGGGTGTTTGAACTGCAATTGGTTTCAAGGGCAGCGATAAAAGTTCTCTTTCCCTCAAAAAATTTACATTCATGACAACTCATGACAATTTTATAAACATCAAAAAAAAAAAAAAAAAAAAAAAAAACTTGGTCAATTAAATCCAACCCTCAATATCTTGTTTGTTATACTCTTCCAGAAAAAATGACCACCACAATCACGTTTATGAAAGTCATTCATCACTTTCTCAACTTCACCTTCTACCAAACAGTTCCATAAAAATCCGCCCAGATATTTCCAATACAAATCATTTTTAAGAATGAAATACTTAAGATCCTTCAACTTTAGAGATCTACCTTTACTATTAGGCAAGTCGAGAGGAGTATTCAAATGTTGCAACACATGAATAATATTAGCATACCATGGCAATGAAGTAAAAAATTCAAATACCTGAGGTAATGAATCAACCTCTTGCTCCTCAGATAATACAAGAATGAAATTGATGTATAAGGCATGTAAATTTGAGTCCTCCATGAGCTTTGCTAAGCCTTGTCCCTTGATCAGTTTTGTAGGTTTCATTTCCAAGTCATACTCCAGCATGACAGCTATCCACTTGCCATGCCAACCTTCAAGATCATTCTGTGTTAGCACATCTTTGTCAGTAGTGTTTGGGACATATGCAAGAACATGAGAGTGAAGAATATGTACTCGTAAGTCCTTCAATGCTTTAGCTAGATCCAAGGCCTTCTTTTCAATGATATTGTACTTCAAGGCTACGTATCTTATGGTTCTACTAAATAAGGCAATGGGTTGTTCTATTTTCTGATCTTTCTTTTGCATAACGAAAGCAGTTAGAGTATGTTCAGAAGCAAAGAAGAAAATGACAAAATCAAGTGTATAATCTAGGCTGATAAGAATAGGAGCATGAGACAATGCACACTTAACTTGATTGAAATATTTCTTTACCTCATTAGACCACTTCACCTCGTTTTATTTCTTTATAATATCAGTAATTTCTCTTAAATTTTCAACAAGGTTAGGAATAAACCTTCTCAAGAAATTGATTTTACCATTGAATGATTATATTTCCTTCTTGCTTCTAGGATAGTCCAAATTTTGAATTGCTTCAATCCTTGAAGGATCTATCTGGATGTCGTCTTTAGATATGATATGACCAAGAAATTTCCCTTATTTTATAGAAAACAAACTCTTCTTTGGATTCAGCGATATGCCAAATTTTCTCCACTTCTAAAAAATTCTCTTCAAATGTTGCAAATGCTCTTCATCCATCTTGGAAAAATTGTGATTTCATCAAGATAAATGACCAAAAAGACATATTTTTCATTGGAAAACACGATGTCCATCACTCATGGAAAATTTTCCCCTAAATTCTTCAATCCAAAGGGAATTTTAGGATACATAAAAGTAGCCCAAGTTTTTGAAAAGCTTGTCTTATCTTGATCATCTAGATGAACTAAAATATGATTATACTCGGAATATCCATCCAAAAATGAAAGTCTGGAAGAACCAACCACCCTTTGCAAAATATGATCCATCGTTGGAAGTGGGTAGTTTTCTTTCATTGATACTTTATTCAGATTACAAAAATATATACACAAGTTAATCTCAACGGTATTCTTTCTTACTAGAACTAATTTTGACATCCAATTAAAAAAATGAAGAGGAACTATAATACCATCAGTATATAACCTATTCACTTCTTTTTTAATGGAGGGAAGCAACGTTGGATTCATTCTCCTTATTTTTGGTGGAAAGGCTTATGATCAGGCTTTAAAGGAATGGTGTGTTGAATTATACTCTTAACATACACTTTCATATCAGAATACTCCCATGCAAAAACATCAACAAAATGATACATGAGTTTTGCATATTTACCTTTCATTCCTGAGCTCAAGGATTTTGAAATCTTGACCATTTTTGGCTTTTCAGGAGTGCCAAGATTGAGGTCTTCCACTCCTACTTCTGTTGGCAGAATTTTTGGTTTCTGTGCAATATCATCTTGGTCAAATATCTCCTCCAAAGGTAAAATACCTCTTGGAATAGAGTTTTATTTCAACTGAAATACCTTCATTACTAATGCATGCATTTCTTGGTCATCTTCATAAAATTGATCATCCATTTGTGAACTCACAAACTCCTCTTCCATCTGCAATAAGTTGCTGATTTGTTTTTCATCTTGAAAAACTTGCCAATACTGAACATTATATGGAACATGAGTGAAATGTTTGACATTAATTTAATACTTCTTCTTGGGATACACTGGAATTTTGAACATGTTGGCTGAAATGGCAAGAGAAACAGCAAAGACATTGTTGTTATTCCTTGGAATCAATGACAACGTATATTGAGTGAAAGTATTGAGGATGCCTAACATTAAATTGTGGTAAGCTCACATTCTAGGATTCTTGGCCTCGTATTCCCCTTTGACTTGATTTATTACCAATTCGAAGTCACCATACATATAAATTTTCTCAGCACCTAATTTCTAAATAATTTTCAGACCAACTATCAAAGCCTCATATTTTGCTTCATTATTTCAACAATCAAATGCCAATTTGTAAAAATACATTTGAACATTAGGAGAAAGGTTAGATGATGCATTCATAGCATTGTGAATCCACACTCCAATTCCAGCTCCTTCCTTACTTAAGGCTCCATCGAAATACATGGTCCATAAACCACTTTCTTCATCGGAAAGCTACAATTTGGATTACTGATCTTAACTAACTGCTTGAGAAAGGTCTGTTGTACCAATAGGTTTTGTTTATTTCATTGTTTCATCTCTCTTTTTGGTTGATGCACTTGCCTCCAAACCACTTGGCATCTTTTCTTGTTTTTCTGCACTTAAAATTTTAAAAAAAGGATTTGAAAATTCTGAATTTTTTTCTTTTTCTTCCATCAAAACTTTCGATGCTGTTGAAATATCATCATTGAATAAGATAAAAGACCCTAAATCCATTGAACGACATGTATTTGGTGATTATTAGGCTTTTCTTTTCTACTAATCATGTACTTCATCTTATTTTCACGGTGTCGTTTTTTGAGTTTCACAAAGACTGGTATAGTATCATAGGAAAAGTCGAGCTGCAAGGTGCCTCTAAGTTTTTCTCCCCATGACCGAGAGAGTAGCATTCCATATCTGGGAGGGATATCAGCGACAAAAACGTCCATAAGGACATTCTTGGCTGGAATTTTCTCTATAGACACCACTAGATCTTTAATGAGACCAAGACATTTAACTCTTCCTGAATCAAAAGAGTAAAGGTCATGTTAGGGTCTTGTGATATCCAATCCTAGTTTTTCCATGATAGATTTAGGAATGAGGTTATGAAGCTCTCTGGAGTCTAGCATGGCGTTATGGAGGATAAAATCATGGATTTTGAGGCTAAGATAAAAAGGAGAGACCTCACTATCTTCTAAGTCACCATCTATAGTAGGACCAAATAAAAGTTCAGGGTTATCATCACTCACATTAACCATGTCAGACATTTGATCTACCCTAACCAACTTGCCTACTTGAAACTTATACTAGTCATTTTTTTATTATTTCAGTTAACGAAATGGAGACCTTCAATTTTGAGATTTCATTTTCAAGACTAAAACGGGCAGAATGTTTTTCTACCTCTTTAAATGGTGTAACTTTCTTTTCCGGTTGATCTTTGTGTGGAATCTCCTTTTTTTTCCTTCGTCTTGAACTTCTTTATCTTTCTTCTGATTTTTGATAGAGGATTCATTGAATTTTGCATGATTAGGAATAGCGAGACCTTTATATTTTCTCTGATTTGAAGTAGACATCTCTTTATGAGGAGCATTTGTTTGAGAATTATTTTTTTCTGACTTGAGGTTATAGGCACATTCCTATTTCTCAAACCATATTGCCTTTGCACCTGAGTAAGAGCATTCTAATATCATCTTTGGTAATCTTATGTCTATACTGATAACATATCATCATTAGACAAAAAATATTTTTGATCATCTGGTGCAAAAATTTCTGCAGAAAACGGATCTTCTTCATTCAAGAAAATAGGATTTTGATTTTCCTCAAATAAATAATTTTCTCCTAAAATGTATTTTTCTTCTTCATCGGTGCCTTCGGTATAGTTTTTCTGAAATAGAGTGTGAATTTGCTGCTAACCTTGTTGATCCTAACCCCTCTATTCCCTTTTCTTGATCTTGTATTGAGGCTGCTAATTTTGACCCTTGAAATCGAGATTTCTAATTGAGGGTTTAACTTGTCTATCTGTGATGGTCATTTTTCCATCTTATTCTCCATTTTTTTTATCAAGGTATCGATTTTTCCCTCTGATGAAGTAGATTTTTTTTCCTTGATGGTTACCCTCTTTTCTGTTTCAATTTTTTACTTCTTGATAATCATATTTGCTTCAACGCTCACTACATTTATCTACATTTCTTCAAGGGTAGATGGATTTCTTTCCCTTAGCTGGTACGGCAACTCAGGATCAAAACCATCTCGGTAATGAAGTAATGCGAGGCCTCGAAGAGGTTTGATATTTTCAGGAATGGAATCATAAATTCTATTGAATCAAGTTGTGAAGTCTTGCACAGACTCATTAGGATTTATTTTCAATGCATTGTATTCAGCTAGAATATGTAAAGGGCTCTTCTTCTCCTACCATTTCGCCATAAATAAATCAATCAGTTGTTGTGAATTAGCTACAGAACCAGCTGTTAGGGAGTGGAACAATTTCTTAACCTGTCCTCAAAAAATTTTCGCTAAAATGCACATCTTGGCGTCATCGTTGTCAATCTCTTCAAGATCGATGAAATCAACTACTTTAACAATGTGTTGGTGAGAAGTAACCACTAATGTTCCATCAAATAGAGGAAATCTTTGACCATAATTCTAAGGTAGTCCAGTGAGTTGTGGGAGTAGTATCAACGGAGAAAATCTGGTCATGACTAACGGAGGAGGTTGTGAAGGTGTTGATGGAGTGTATAACTGCAGAGGTAATGATGGAGTGAAATTCAGGGATGAGGATGTAGCTCTGTGAGAAGGTGTGATAGTAGGTGGTGAAGCAAAAGTGTGTTGTTGGTATTGGAAATAAGCTTTTTCGAAATTTACTTGAAACTTTTCGACCAAACCCTGAATTTTATGAAAACTATACCAGACTTCACTATCAAGCTCGAAATAAGAAGACTCGGAAAACGGAAAGTAGGTCTCAAAATCAATGAGATCAAATATAGTTTCTGAAAGGAAGGATTCAGACTTGGACCTAAACAAAGATGTCTCAAATTTACAAATTGAAGGAAAAATATTCTTGAGAAATTAATCTCGTAGGCAAGGATTTTGATTTGACAAGTGAGGGTATACCCTTTCTAACTTTTCGAGAATTTTTTCTGCCTTTTTAAAATACTCTCGGGGCCATTAACAATTGGTGAGGGATTTGGGTTTGGATTTTACCTAGTGTGTCTTTTGGGAGCCAGTTTTCTTGATAATTTGCACTTTGGCACAAATTTTCTAACTCAACCTTCTTTGAATGTCAAAACTTGTCACCCACAATTCTAACCTTCAGTGAACTAAAAGAAGTATATGCAGGGAAATTTTTACAATTGGTCCCCGGAAACGGCACCAAAAATGTTATCACTCCCTCCATTTCCCAAGGTTGAGAAGGGAGACTAAAGGAGGTAATCTCAAACCAATCTTTAGATTTGGTAGCTAGCCCTACCAAACTAGAGAGGGCTCTCTAAATGTCACTTTTACATTCAGTTAGGTGACTGGATATGTAATGATCTTAGGCTAGATATAAGATTAGTGAATTAGGGTTTTGTTTGAATTTTTTTGGATAGGAATGTGAGTCAAGGAACTAGGTATGGGTTTTAGGTCTGATTTCAAAGGTATAGTTGTAGAGTTGAAGATGAGGCCAAGTAGGTATACTTAGAAACATACTTAAATTTTCATTGTGCTATAGGGTTTGAAGAGAGAGACAGAGAGTCAGAATGAGCATATTACATGAATTCATTCATTAGAAGAGGTAAAACAAATTTTTGAAAATATTATAAAACAAAGCACAAAAAGAAATAATTTTGTTCATAGACTCATAATATTTATCATATAGAATCATACATATGATTTCATGAAAGCATAAACATTCAACTTGATGGTGTTACTGAGAAAAAACAATGCTAATAAGCATACCACTAGAGTCCCAAAATCAAAGTTGCAACATGTCTTTGATTTCAGGGAAAAAATTTGTACATAAGCTCCACACTGCAAATAACAATTATCCAACCTCTAAAATGAATTGAGTTGGATTACATATATAAAATAGATAAGATTCCACCTCATTGGGTCGAAACCTGATTCAAAATACACCATAGATGCACCTAATGATTCATTACCTAGAACTTAGGGAAGTTAGAAACAATCCCCCTAAATTTAGCTAATAAGTAGGAGTCTTTGTCTCCTTGCGTAATTACATGATTCCTCATAAATGAGGGGAAAAACAAACTCCCTTATCCATGAAACAACTCTTGGGAAATATGTAACCTCGATATTTGAACCAATTTGCATTGACACCTTTCCATAAATAATCCAAGACAGAAGTTTTGCACAACACACAGAAGCGTCGCACCTTTCAACAGAAACGCCATGCAACACACAGAAGCGTCGTGCCTTTCAGTAGAAGCGTCGCGCCACTTTGAGGTTGTTTTTACTTGAATTTTAGGCATCCTCCTATTGATATAAATATTGGGAAAGGTAGCCCTGGATGTCCTCTATCCAACCCAACCTTTAAATTGACAAAAAACCACCTACAAGACCTTAAAAATCATTTTTTCCAAGCTTACTCCAAAAGCATCGCGCACAGGGAAAAGCAGTGGCAGAAGGATGAAAAGGGTTTTTTTTTAGGTTTTTCTCCAAAACTGAGACGTATCATGAAAAAATCAGAGCATATATGGAAATTACATTGCAAGAGAAATCCAACAATATAAATAAAACTTCATTTGGAGGCTATGAGGAAAAGCGTCCCGTGGCAGCGCGGCGCTTCTGCAAGGGTATAACATCCAGATTTTGCCAAATATTACGAAAAATGCCCAAAACTTGCTAAATTTTGGTCCATGGCATCCTTAAATGATGAACTATACAGCTAGGTATGCCTCAGCTAAAAAATCCAAGTTTTCTTACCCCTTTGGCTTAATTAGGTTTTCTTTAAGCTTTTTCTTCAAATTCTTAACCCTAACTTTGGAAATTTGGTTCCTAGTGAAATAGTGTCTCGCCAAGTGCCTCTAGATGTTATTTTTCCTTTCTGCCTTCTTCAAAATCTTCTCAAGATTCACATTCACCCTATTAATCCATATCTATGTGTCTTACTCAATCTCAACAGCGATCAACTCATCAAAGTTTAGCTGACCTAATGGAGGAGATCACTCTGTTTCTTGTTATTTTTGCCTGGTTAATCCTCTTGTTCTTGGCCTCCTTGGCTTTATTTCAGCCTCTATGTCTTTCACCTGATCAACATCTACCACTACTTTTCATTTACCTTTGTCTGCCTCAAGATCTTCCTTTATTTTTCTTTGGAGCAATTGTTTCACCTTGAATTGCATACTTTCTTGTTGTAAGAAGGTTATCATGAAGTTTTCCCTTAAGGGGTTGTCCTTAATCTCTACTATATTTGAATCCTTTTCCATTATTATCTCCTCAGCTTGTTTTTCTTCCACCTGCTCTGCCATGTCAATCTCCATAGGCTCTTGTTCCTCATGCTCTTGCAATGGTGACTCACCCTCATGCATAGGTGGCTTCTCCATGATTTCTCTTTGCTCAATTGTAGTTTCAGGTGAAAGCACACCTTTGGTGATCATCGGAGAAAAAACCATCTGTTTATCCTTCTCATAGGTTTGAGTGATTTCTGCCCTTGGAATCTTTGTAACTTATGCTTGTTTGCTTTAAGATCCAACCTCCTTTAGCTTTGTTGATGCTGATGGTATGCTCTAAATCATGGGTGAACTAGTAGTAAGCACAGATGAAACTGTCCTCATGAATTTTTCCCAAGAGATATTGATTTCTAAAAGTAGATGCAAGACTATAAGCTTGACCAAACCATGGTGGAACAAATTAGTGTGATGATATATTCCTTTACTCTATACTTTTTCAATCATTTTGACCACACTCTTGAATATGTAATGGGGCAGATTGAGTGGCTTGGTGGTAGTGAAATGCATCAATAACCTTATGTGGTACAGGTACAATATTTAGAATCTCCCTTCACATGTAAAATACTTCATGATTAGCTTCATAAAAGGGGAATACTTGTCAGCAAGTGCCTGAAAGGAAATATATGTTCAGGAGCATCTTTGTAATGAGGTTTCAACAACATTTTATAGTTATCAATGCCCAAGTCCATCCCTTTGAACCAGATTTTTGCATGGTTCAGGATACCTATTTTCGAGGCGATAGCATCTATTCATATTTTTAATTCAATACCTGCTATGATAACCTTACCTCTCCTAAAGCTGGTGGCAAAAACGCTTGTCAATTGAGCGTGACAGCCTACCTCTTGGATTCTCTCACAAAACCTTAAACAACCCTTATCTTCAAAATATTTCTTAACATAAGGAGAATAATTGATCTCCTACAAATTGGATGGACCAGACCTATAATTATTATCTCCCTTATGGACCTTCCTCTCACTCTCCATGATGTTTGTCAACAAAGAAAACCCTAGCTTGATGTGGTGGAAAGGGAAGGTGAAAAATTAGGAAAACAGGGGATAATGGTATAGTGATTTTAGGGACAGAAATGAGATGGAAGAGAGTTAAGGAAAAATCCCTAAAAATTTAGGGAGAGATGGTGGTGAGTTGGATACAAGGTGCAAGTTAAATTTTTGGAAATGGGTATGGGAAAGGTGACAAAAGGATTAAAACATAGAGTTTTCCTAGTTTCTCTGCAAAAACGTAGTGAAAACTAGGGTTTGAGTGTAAATGGTTGCTATGAGAGGTATGAGTGATATGTAATAATTTGATAATGCATATGGGCAATTTATGGCATTTTTTATGTGATAAAATTGGGGTTTTCCCAACTAAAACAAGCAAAACATGAAAGAAACCAAAAACGTAGTGGAGAAAACCTAAATGAGGAAATCCACCCTTTGCTGAAGAAATTGACTTGAATGAGGTATGATGAGCATTCACTTACTAATTTGGAGGTCTCTGAACCTTTGAGAAATGATGAATTTTCCCCTTGATATCGTTTTGGAGCTTGGAAGAAAAAGCGTAGCACACTGCCAAAAGCATAGCACATTACCAAAAGTGTATTGCAGCTACCATAAGTGTAGCACAGCTACCAAAAGCATAGCATATAGTAGTTTGAACAATTTTGTTTGGTTGTCTTCAATATTTGATAGTTGTGGGGTATTGTGATGATGAGAGAGGGGATCTTTTGAAAACCAAAGGATGAAATGAACTCCAAAGCTTCATTTACCTTTATAGCTCACAAAAATTTCTTTTTTGTCTTTTAGTGAAATCATAAACACTTTTTGAAAACTTGATCATGTAGCATACTACTTGAGAAAATAAAAAATTCCTTTACTTTATTTTCTTATCTTTGTTAACTCCCAATGAAGGTGATTTGTATGGTGAAAATGACTCTTGTTTGCCTTCTTTTTTTTATGACATGATTGGCCATTATGATGGCATAACAAAGTAAACCTAGACCATGACCTAGATGGAGGTATGTTGATTGATCTATTAGCCTAGGTGATGATGAATGACATAACCTTGAATTTTATAATGACCATAAATGAGTGAAGGGAGTAGCATTCAGACCTAGACAACATTCAGTGAACAAAATTTTATTTGAGAATTTTTTTGAAAACATAAAATTTTGACCAAAGACCACTACCAAGTAAACCTGAAAGAGAATATTTGATCACTCAACATTTAGACACTAACAAGTCCTTCGTCTACCAAGTTGATGCTTCGTTGAGTCTTCTGCAGAGTTTTGAGGGCTCCATCAATGGTTTGTGAGAGATGCAAGGCCTCATATACCCATGGCTTCATTCGCTCATCCAACAAGTGCTCTTGTTGGCATAGTGTGTTGATTTCTAGCTGCACGGTGCGGCTCTCCTGTAATCGGGAGAATCTCTGGGTAGTCAAGAGGGTCAGCGTAGTGACTCGAATTTCATCAAAGTGCTACTCCTTGGCCCTCAACTCTGATTTTAGTTTTTGGATGATAGGTTCATATTGGATGGAGGTCCAAAGTCTTGTGGCGTCTTCAAGTATCTTACTGCAAGCATTTACGACATCAGTGATGTTAGCAATAGACTCCTGCACGACTACAGCATATTGTGCACGCACCTCCCGAGGCATCTCTGGTTGCAACTTCATTTATAGGTCTCTGATATTTTGCTCTAGCTCGATGCATGCTATTTTTATCTCCTACCACGAGGCCTTCAGCATGGCTACCAATCTTTCCAACTTAACTGTAGATGCAGCGGTGGCAGGTACTGTGACTATAGGGTGTTCACTACACAATAGGTGGATCATGGATTTCAGTGCAGCGTGCTGATCTTCGGTAGCCCGATGAGCTACTTTTTCATTTTTTTGGCCCTTCTGCATCGTGCTCACCTGATTTTTATTCTCTGCAACAAAATTTAAGGCATGGACCTCCTAGTACTGTAGTTTTTCCATGATCATAGTATGCATGTCATGAATTTTTCCACTAGGAAGCATGGCCAAGTCAATGCCTAAGGCTTTCACATTCGTGTTGCTAAACTGTAACTGAAGGCCCTAGAACATGGAATACCCCATTGTGTAATGTTGTAATGTTGCTGCAGGGTTTCGTGCTCATTTTCCCAACTTGTTGCATGCTCGCTTGAATCAAGTTCATTTTCACGCGGAGCTGGTGGAGATAGTGTTGCACATCCTCGAGGACTGATTTGTATTGGGACTCCACATTAGTCTAGAGATCCTTGGTCACAGCTTTGAAAATGTTTTCAATTTCATTCAAGTCACCTTCTATAAGGGTTAGGGCCTATGTCCCTATTTTCTTTGATCCCTTCCTCTTTTTGCGTAGGCCTAGGGAGGTCTTAGATCCTCTCTTAGTCCATTTGGTCAAACATGTCTGTGTCGCAGGTGCCCCGGCACTGTCACTTTCTTTATCCTCTGTTTCCTTTTACAAGTCAATGGTTTCACCCATCGTGGTTGGCTTTGTCTATTTTTATGCATCCTTATCCTTCTGTTGGGTATCCTTGGATGTGCGCGGATTTGTTGGAGTCTTCAGGGGTACTAAAGAAGAGGCGCTGCCAATGGTGCACGCTTCCAACCATAAGGCTGACCATTTTTTCGTAACACGTGAAAGGTCATCTTGTGTGACCATGTAAGGTAGCTCATACCAAACACCTTCAACATCGCCCTTCATGTGCACGTGGATGTTGTGAAAAGTATCTTTAAAGTCTGTGACATGCTTGTACTGCTCATACAGCGTCGGTGACAATTGCGGCTTAGACTGCACTACTTGAAACAACTCGGAATCAAAGAGTACCTAGAATATTTTGTTTTTTATGATTCAAGAAGGAAGCTTGGAGTTCCACACCATCGCATTTCATGCAGCTTCTCATAGATCAGGCTCAATATCTGGGAACTAAGCCTCAGCTAGTATCTTCCAACCAATTAGCGCAATGAGTAACAGAAACCAAGCATAATAAAAGTGATTTCCCTGCTCTTGGACCTCGCGGACATTCGCCAAGAACTCTGCACAAAAGTACTCTGCCTAATTGTATTGTATCTCTTTCTCACATTTCCCGGCTAAAGCAATCACATGGGTTGGAACTTCCTTTGTCCGACACTTCCTCATCATCTTGTAGGTGAGGATTAGAGTACCAAACTGTACTATGAGGTCATTGATCAAGCTAACAATGAACCCCCGAGTATTGCGCAATACCTTATATTTTTCTTTCACTGTTTCTGAAAATTTCTGCTCCAGGCCCTTTCCTCCAAAGGTTGTCGCAAGGTCCACTCCCTGACAGGGCAGGTTGGTGATACAGTGGATAAAATCTACATCAATGGGAATTGGCTCTCCTAGCCATAGACAGTCATTGTGCACCAGGGCAAGTAGTTGGAGCACACAGATGTCATTGACTACATTGCACCCAGAGTCTGTAATGTTTAGCAAATTTAATAGCCTCGACTTCTATAGTCCCAATGACCAACACTTTGGCTTGACCTTGATCACCACCTCATCATAGGTGACTGGTTCTAAGTACATTGAGGGAGAGAGCTCAGGTAACTTCTCCTGGTTGGCCAGGTCCCAGTCTTCCATCTTAAGAAAGGGGATTTTCTTAAACATATCCACCTCAAACAACACATCTTTGAGGATCAACGACGAAGTAATGTAGGACCGAACCTTATCCAAGTCCTTTGGGACCTTCAAATATGCTTTGCGCAGCACCACATACGTGGGTAGCCGCAAGAGTGGATCGACCTTCTCGACAACGTCTTCCTCCACATTCACTTTTGGTATCTCGGCCATAGGTCTGTTCTAGCACTCTGCAAGGGTCTACCGAGGCTTCAGGGTCTTCTAGCGCGGTGACTTCCGGGACTGTGAAGACTATCACTTATTACATTTCTATGGCTGGGGTGCAGGCGCAAGGGTTTCAGCATCCTGTGCAGAGGTTTCATCGACCTGCATCGCATATGAGGTAGGTTCGGTAGCTGTCATACTTGGCAGAATTAGATAACCCAACCCCTGTTGGCATAGCATCTCGTAGAAAAGCGGGTTTATATCAGACATACGCTTCAGAAAACAAAACGATAGCACTGTGAAAAAATCACTTGGAAAGAAGAGGGAACTAATGCGACCCTTCCTGTCATATTTATAGGATTGGCGCGGCTTAAACGATCTGATGTTCACTCATAAACACTAAAAAAACTCCAAATATGGTATAATATCCTCATTAAATGCAGTTTATCTACTCCTCCAAATGGTAATAAAGTTTTCTTATCGAGATTTATTATTCCAATGGCTAGTTTTTGGCACCTCTGCGAATTCTTCATTCTCCGAGCATAGCCTCTGCGCGGTTGGCGCACCTACCTGCGCATCTGCCATCCTTGTCACGCAGACCTGCTACTCCAATGTTCGATAGACTTCTTTATGATCCTGTGTCCTCTCACAACTATCTCGGGCGCTCAGACACTCCTCTGGCCATATAGTCATTTGGTATGTACACAGATAGGGTCATCCCTATATGGCTTCAACCAACTTCCATTCACATATCCATGAAGTATTTCACCCCTTAAGGTAACCAGTCATACTGCACCTTCTTCTGTAATCTCCTTGACAACACAAGGTTTGAGCCAATGCATTTTGAACTTTACTGGGTGGCGCGCAAACTTGTTTTCATATAGAAAAACTAAATCATCCTCCTTGAAAATATTTTGTCTGATGTGCCTGTCATTCCAAGATTTTTCACACGCCTTTTGCACCTGTTGATGGAAAATAGCAATGAATCTGTCTTCCTCTAGCACAACAAGTTGGGATAGTCTCTCTTCCATACTGTCTTGATTAGCCATGTTAGTGACCGCTGCAATGTGTAGACTTGGGATGATGTACTCCATTGGCATAATAGCTTCCTATCCAAATACCAACCTGAATGGGTCTTCTCGGTCAATTTCTTCATGTAGTTCGATATGCCCATAGAACTGCAGGTATGTGCACATCCCAATCATTTTATTATAATTATAGACCTTTGTGAGCGCATTCTCCAAGATCTTATTAAATGCCTCTACCGTGCCATTTTCTTGTGGGTTATATGGCGTACTCTTCTGATGGTGCATCTTAAACTCCATTGTCAATGCTTCGATTGTCTCATTCACAAAGTGTGTTGCTTGGTCACTCATAAATATTTTAGGACACCCAAACCTTGTCAATATATTCTCAAAAATGAATAGCACATATTTATTTGCGCTGAAATCCTCACAACCTTAGCTTTGGCCCACCGGGTCAAATAATTTGTTGCATTAATGATATAGCGCAAGCTAGTCTTCCTTCTGGGAGGGTTGATTGGTCCTACAAATTCAATGGCCCACTTATCAAAAGCCTACAAAGTCACTTCTGGTTGCAGTGGAACTTATCTCTGCACAACGGTTTCCCTATTCTCTGACACACGTCACAAGTGCGACAGTACTCCTTTACATCACTGTGTGTCGTAGGCCACCACAACCCAGCCCTCAAAATTTTCAGCGCAATTGGTTTTCCTGCAGAGTGACCTCCTGCCACCCCTACATGTGCTTCAACTAAGATGCTTTGTCTTTCAAACTGTGGAACATAGCATCTCAATATCTCTCATCAGCACCCATCTTATACAACTGGCTAGAAATCAAGGTAAATTCAATTGTGCGCAAGACTAGGTCTTTCTTCAGCTTGACTGTATACTCCATAGGCACACTACCCATGGTTAGAAAGTGGATAATATCTGCAAAATTAACATTGACTACTTTGATGGAAAATAGTTGTGCGTCTGGTAATCTTTCCTCCAAGCTAGTTCAATCCTCGCCACTTTCGATGTGTGATAGGTTATCTAGACCTACATTCAACCTCCCTAGTGTCACAGTTACTTCAAATTCATACTCCTGAAATAATAGAAGTAATTTTCATATCTCCACCCCCCCCCCCAACACAGGCTTGTTGACTAGGTACTTCATAGCAGAGTGATCTATAAACATCTTAAAATCACCTCCCAGTAGATAGTGACGAAACTTCTATAAGGCGTAGACCATAGCTAATCCTTCCCTTTCCGTTGTGGAGTAGTTGCATTCAGCACTTGACAATTTCTTTTTCACAAATGAAATTAGGTGATCAATAGCTCTGGCTCCTGGATGTGCAAGTACAGTGCCTAGTGTGATACATGAAGCATCCACGTGTACATGGAATTCCTTTGTCCAGTCTGAGAATACCAATATAGGTGGAGTTACCATTTTCTCCTTAAGTAGCTCAAAACTCTTATGACAATCCTCACCCCAACAAAAAGAGGCATCTTTCTTTAGTAGCTTCTCCATTCGCAGTGATCAGCATGTAGTCTTCAATAAACTTCCTGTAATACATAGTATGCCCTAAAATTGAGCGCAGTTGTTTTACGTTTGTTGGAACCTCCAAGTTAACAATAACAACAATCCTAGTTGGATCCACCATTAATACGTGTTGAGACACAATATGACCCAGCAAAATCCCAAAGGGGATGTATAATATGCATTTCTTTAGATTTAGTGATATTTGATGCTTCCGACAAGTATCCAACATTAAGCGCAGATTTGAAACATTATTCTTTACTAGTCCAAATACATTCCAATCATCAAAATATACTTCTAAGAATTTGTGTATATATTTATTAATTGCAACTACCACCACGCGCGAGAATATTGTTGACACATTATTCAGACCAATTGGAATGACTATGTATTGGAATGATCCCCATTATGTCACAAAGTTTGTCTTACTTTTGTCTTCAGACGTGATTCTTATTTGGTGGTATTCGTGAAAGCCATCAGTGAATGAGTAGGCCTCCCGCCCTCCCCCGTTGTCAAATATTTCATCAGAAAACAGAGTTGGAAAAGGGTCATGCACACATGCATCATTTAACTTACGCAGATCCACACATATCCTAATTTCTCCTTTGGTCTTCTTTTCTTGGACCACCATAGGGCTTACCCAATATGATTCTTCGAATGGTTCAATGATCCATGAAGCAACCATCTTCTCCAGCTCCTTTTTGACCTTCTGCTTGTATTTGGGATTTAACCTATAAGGATGTTGCTTGACAGGTCGTGCATCCGGCTTCATTTTGATCTTCATTACACCCAGATCCCCAATAATACCTTTCAATTCGGAAAAAATTGTGGGGACTAAGTCTTGATATTCAGCAAGAAGCTCAACAACCTTAGCTATTGTATCTTCATCCCAGTAATCCCCAATTTTCGAAATCTTAGGTTTCTCTTTCCTTCCAATGTTGACTCGCCCAATCTTAATGGGTTCAGTCACATCTAGCACTGCAAGCAGCGGTCCAGCAACTACGCATTGTCCTTCGGACTTTGTAATATTGATTTTCCTTGGGTCTTCTTCATTATCTTCAATAGTCACATTCATGCATTCAACTATATCCCTCATCTGTGCATTACATGCTAGTATGGCTCGCGCTTCTAGTGTCCTGGTGTTGTCAAATACCACATATTGGATTGTGCGTAAGGTGGTATCGATGCATGGGAATCTAATCTCAAAACTGAAATTTAACACAAATATTTCTCATAGCACAACCCATTCCATTGTGCCTCGTCACAACTCAACCTCTAGGTACCAGTTCATAAGAATCTGACTTAAAGTATGGACGAATGTATGCACCCATCTTGGTTGCGGCTCTTCTCCCCAAGCTGTATTCCACCTGCATAAATGTATGTGTGGATCTTCTTTGCCTGAATAGGCTCCTTCCAACTAGGTATTGGGTTTTCCAAAGTTCAGTTGCATCATATGGGTACATTCTTCCCAATTCGCCAAGTTTTCCTTGTGTGTCTCCCACCATCGTGTTAGAGTTGAGCATAGAGCTAAGTGAAGCACATTGAACCATTGTGTTTCTGGAACAAACTTTTTGAACTCATCTAAGAAACAAGTGACCCTGCTTATACCATCATAATAAGGTAGTTCCCACACCTCATAGGATATGCACCGTAGAGATCTGGAAACTCGGTTGCAACGCAGTGTTGAGACTTCATGTAAACGGTTATTCCAATTCTCCAATTCCTCATCTGAGTATGAATGGCATGAGCTATCTCGATCCCATCTAGGTCATCCATCTGTTGTGGGATTCATCCAATATTCATCTCATGCAGTTAGTTTGTAGATATGATTAACGTCCTCTTTTTTGCACACTGGTTCTGTATATATTTCTCCTTCTGTCAGATACAGTGGGACTACAACCCTAGTTCCATTGTTTCAAAATACCATACTTCTGCGCTTGAGACTGATGATAGTGTTCATGTCAATAGCCCAATCCAGACTCAATAGTGGGGGGTATGGATCTGTATCATCAACAATCTAAATAACTTCAAAATCAACCAGCACTTTAACACCTTTGATATCAACTATGAACCCAGAAATTCTACCCATTGGAATAATCTTCTACTGATTCACCATGTGCAGTTGGATTGCAAACCATTCCAGCTTCGGTTCTACCATTTTCTTCCAATTCTGCTTTGGAATCACATTTGCTTCAGAGCCTGGATCCAAAATGACCTGGTCCATTTCAAATTCTCCTATATGAGCAGTGAAGCGCATCTCTTGGCCAATTATTCTCTTGTTCTTGTAGATCTTATTGAGATCCTTTTGCTCCATCAAGGGCTATTATTTTTTGCCACAGTTGCTAATTAAATATTGAAGGTTCTCAACGGCCTTCTTATTGCATAGAAGCTTGATACAACCCTACAAAAATAGTTTCATCTCTGCATACTCAGTCCCTTCATCGGTATCCATGGCAAGTTTTCTTGCTACTTTGGATGTGCTAGGATCCACGAATACCTTCTTTGCTACGACAAAGGTGTCCTTTTCCCTTTTTAGATTGAATCCTTCATTTTTCTCAAGAGATCTCTGAACCCAAACATCAGTGACAAGCCTCTTATCTTCTACTTTATTATCTCCAGTTTCTATGCCACTTTTGGTTACAATATTTATGCTAGGGTCTTCAGCACGCAGTTCTGCTCTCATCATTTGAAAATTCTGCGTAGGTGTCTACAGTTTCTTATCCTTAATTTTTGCAAATAATACAGGCAATATTCAAGAACATGATCAAACTTCCTAGAATATATGCAAGGTTGTTGTGTTGGTTTCGGGTAGATGCGCGCATAATGACTAGCTTCTCCATAGTTATAAAAAATGATTTGTCCTCTTCCAGGACCATCTCCTCTACCACTTCCTCATCCTCTGCCTAGAAACCCACCATGCCCAGACAGTGATGCAGGTGAATTTGGTCCTCTAACCTCAGCCTGCAATCTGTATGAAGCAGCCTACTCAATCATCATATCGAATTTTTGACATTTCTTTTCATCGTATCCCACATATCAACAAAATGTGCAGAAAGGTTGTTGTAGCTCTGGAATATATTTACCAATCCTAGGGTAGAAGTCTGTTGTATGTTGTCTGTTTGTTTGTCAAATTTTGCACCATAGTTTGGGAAACTCACTAGGACCTGCTCTGTTCTTAATCAGACTTGGTCCTCCAACAACCATATAGTTAGTATATATAATCCACTAATCCCTATGATGTCCCTCAACTTTACATTGTGTGCACCATACTCCGGCACACACATCCTTTTCCTTCTCCTTTCGTAAGGTTTGCATCTCTAAGTGCAACGCAGCTAACTGAATTTGGATTTTTTGAGCCCCAACCTATGTGGTAGGTATAGGTGAGGCTTCTAGATTTATGGAAATATCAACAGCTTCAACCCACGTCACAATCTTCTATTGATTTAAAGACTGATGCAGATGCGACAAAAGCATAGAAATAAACGATTCTTTGTGTTGTGTGTCATCGATATTAAATCCTCCATCTTTGATGGTGTGCTTCAACCATTGATTTTCCTCCCATATAGATTCATTCATTTCTTGGTGGATATACTTTAATTCAGTCGCGCATTGAGAGTAGGATTTAGGCTTTTTGAAATGCTCCTTCAACGTGGTCTTAAGCTCATCAGTCATGGCATTATGATGGATTTCCAAATACTTCATGTACCAGTCCAACGCTCATTCTTGGAATGTAGTATCCAGTTGCGCTTTCTTAACATTTTCATTATTTATCTACTACGATTTCCATACAGCATCTGCAACGAAACAAAATTGGTCAAAATCTTCATTTCCTACAACCTTGAAATCCTGCAATTTGATAGAGGTAGCCATGTTGTCTTTTGGAGGTGGAGGTGGTGGTGGAGTGGATGGCTAGTTAGAGTGAGATGAATTAGGAAGTGGAGTGGATGGAATCTTAACTACGGAAAACGACCCAAGAATGGCTTGATCTTGAAATTCCACAGATTCACATATTCACCATAGCTACTTGTTTCAGACTCCTCGTCCCTGTCAAATTTACCTTTGAGAGGGATATTAAAAAAACCCTCTTCTAGATCTACTCTATAAGTTCTTCTGCTGCGCGTAGTCATGCATTTTCAGGAGATTCACTCAATATGACTTCACAGAGTACCATTTTCATATAAAATCATTTTCATCCACAATTTCAATGAGCACTGAAACTTACCTCTAGGGCCTTTTAAAAGTCTTCTTTTAGCTTCAGAATACGATACAAAAGTTTCAATAGAAAAATCAATCAAAAACCCACTTTGAACACTATCAATCCAATAATATATTGTGCGAGTAACTTTATTTCTATATTTTTCCAACTGTTGAACCAGTTCAGGCATCCACTTGATAATTGCATTGTCCTTTTATCAAGTATGAAACTCAGGAAGCTGAGATAACCACTCTTGTAACTCAGTTGCAAAGGACTCAAAGAAAATTTCTTGGACCTCTGTGTAGATATATATTTTCTCCCAATCCTCAGCATATAATTTAGGGTTTCGATTTTCTTGGAGTGAAAATTCACGCACCTTATTGTCGAGCCAATCTTGCGGTTCGTTCCATGTCGGATGCCACAATGTCAAATCTCCCTCAAAATGATCTTGGTCCTGGAAACATAACCATTTTTTGGCTTAAGGGGTCCTCACCCAGGTTTGAAGTATTCTTTGCAACCAACAAAAACTTCCAACAACTGGCCCTTTTCAGTAGTGATCTGCTTGCGCAGACCAAAGTCTCACCTGAAGCAGTATTGGGGGGTGTTGGAACCAAGTTTCCGCACCCTCAAGGAGATTTTGATGTGTGTTTTACCCTTACTTAAGGCTTATCTGTATGTGTAGAACTTCCCATGAAACTAGGTCTAAGCGCGGATAAAACCCTTAAATAATATGCATTAACAGATATGAGTCATAGATTATATTCCAATCGGATCTAATCCTTCGCATAAACCAGATCTACTTGCATATAAACCCTTAAACAGTAAATTATTTCTGCACATTCAAATAATGGACTTAACCCTTGTGCATGCACAAATCATTACTGTTAAGAAGGTAAATCCTCTATGCAGACAGAGACGATCCCTCTAGCCCTAGAGTGGGTGTAGAAACAAAGAGACATGCTAAAGTGTTGATTCCTAATTATTAAATGAAAGAGGACACAGTAGATCGACCTACCTGGACACAGTGGTGGTAACCTCTCGCTCCTTCCGCAGTCATGCTCGGATACCTGCACATAGAATCAGAAAACAAGAACAACATATGGCATAATAACATTTCATTCATAACTATTAGCCAGTTAAAGTGGGCTAAAAAAATTGCATCAAAAAAACGTCGTAACACAAAAGTGGAACCAAACAGTAGTCACGTATATGTATTAATGAAAGGAAGAGATACAACCAAATCTTTGATGTCGAGGTCTCCTCCAGCTGGGTTCAGCCGGAGCGCGTCTCAGATGTTCGTCAGGGAATTCGTACAGGATAAAGGTATGGACTCAAGCTCTCTCAGAAGGCATTGACTCAAGCTCTCCCAACGTAATTCCTTCTTATCCTATCTCTCCATTATTTCTTCAAGTTCAACTCTTTAATTGTTCAGCTAGTTTGTGTAAAGAGAGATGGCTTCTTTTTATAGAGGAAAAGGAGGACGTTAGGATCCCTACAAAGGTGGGAGGGAGGCCTATCCTTTAGGGAGTTCCCATAAGAGGTGGAAACCATAAACTAAAGAATGGATTCCATGGTTTATCAGTTCAACCACTCCCAATGACTCATCCTCGAGGTGGTTGGAGTGGAATCTCCGATTCTATTTTTTAAAAACATTCCATAAACATCTTGGCACGAGGCACAAACTGGGACAGAGCGCCCCCTCTTGTAGGGCCTAGTGTTAATTTTCCTCTTTGGCTCGAGGGTATAATTGACTACCCGCGCCAAGGCAAAAACAAAGGTTTTTGAGTCTCTGCTCTCGGAATTTTTAACAGAAGGAATATCACTCTCATGTAAATGGACGGAGATCACTCTCATAAAAAGTGAGATTCGAGGTATGGACGCAGCCATCCATCATTAAGGATCAACAAATAGACTCAGGTATGGTCACATTCATCTGATCAAAAGAGTCATGCAATAAGTCATGATAATCCACCAAAATTCGCAACCTGTATTTTTTCAGACCAAATCTAGGTTCTTGTGCTCCATCTCAACCTGATCAAGTTGAACATGCAAGAAAATCACCTGATTACTAGCCAATGATGAAATTTGTTAACAGGCACGAGAGAAACCACCAATAATGATAATGGATCTCAAGGTACAACCGGTACAATCCACGGAATGTGAACAATGATCTAGCATCAAACATCTACAGAATCACTCAATCAAAGGCCAATGATGTGGACCTTGCGTCAAATGCGAAGAACCTGCCATTGAGGCATGTAGGCTCGAAGGTACCAAAAGGGAGTCTCTAGATCAAATTCCTGGATAATGAGCTGAAGTCGACAGGAAGTGACCTGATCGAAGGTGGGCCATAATGTTTCCCACATCATCAATAGGAGACAGAGGAACATGATAATAGTGAATCAGGACCAACAAAGAATCAAAGGGAGGTTGAAAACTTCAGAGGAAAACTTCTCTTGAACATATCAGCAGCACGACACCGGATTTGGAAGTATTTGACATCAAGGGATATGAGGTCATGATGACGTGGAAAAGAGTAGATGAGAGGTAAAAAGAGAATACCCAAAACCATGGAGGAAAAAGTGACGAAATGAGATGTCCCCAACCCGACACGAATGCAAACAAGTGCCATGTTCGAGAGTGACATACTGCCAACATAACTAAAACTTGGTTCCATTTTCCCCCCACCATTTCTGGTGAGTACCCCAATTATTTTTTAAAAAAATATTGAAGGGGATTGCATATTCTTGTGTTGTAATTTTGTCCTTCAGACAAATCCATCCTAGTACATTTTATGAGCCCTAGGAAGGAGGAACTCGAGTAACATCATGGCGACAAAATCCGATGTCATCAGGGTTTAACGAGTCTGACAAAGGGAGAACTCGACATCTTTTCATGTTTAGAGAGTTTGAAAAGAAGGCAGAAAAGAAAACTCTATCATGGCCCTTTTCTTAAATAGTCTCTCAGATCCGAAAAGGTAGAAAACAATCTCTGAAATAACCTCTTAGTCGCGATAGGCTAAGGTATTCCTTTTTCATAAATAATCTATCCTAGCCTGAAAAAGGGGTAAACGTATATTGGGTAGATATCATTTCGCATCCATTTAACAAGTTCAAAACAATAAGAATCTTGGCAATATTTTCAATTTTAGAGAGTCAGAAAAGAGCTGAAAGATGACTCCACCTGAAGAAAGAGTGGTATAAAGGGTAGCAATTGGTTCTGATGATGGAAGAACTACTCAGAACAAGCAAAGGTTAAGAGGCTAGCTAACAATACCACTCATTGCAACAGTTCCTCAGGAATGGGTCAAACAACCAAGTGAAGGCATATGATCGGCCAAGCAGATAGTGACATTGGAATGAGAAAAACAAGGTTCATCTGGAAAAAACAGGCTGATAAAATGGAAATCACGAGAGGTAAAATGAGAATGGTTTCATTTTTACACAAGCTTGAAATCAGGAAACTCTGCTTGAAATTGGTTTCATTTTTACACAAGCTTGAAACAAAGATAAACTGTACTTGAAAAATTTGACATGCCCCCAGCATGGTGACTCAATTCGAGGTAAATTCCCCCCAAGCTGCAGTCCATATGAAAGACAAATGGAGTGAAGGTTCAAATTACGAGATCAAGAGAAAGACTCGATTGGGATTTTACGAGATCATATCAACGACTTGAATTGAACAGGAACGCTAATTCAATTTTTAATGAGGTTGAAATAGAAGACGAACTATCCTCAACATATTGTTTCATTTTTTAGAGAGCATGACACAAGAAAACAAACTATGCTCTGACGACCTTGTTTCATTTTTTAAGGAGCTTGACACAAGAAAATGAACTGTGCTCCAATGAGCTTGTTTCATTTTTTAAGGAGCTTGACACAAGATAACGAACTATGCTCTAATGACCTACCATAATGACGAATAATAGGTCATGGCTTCCAAGAGTTCCGCATCAGATGGGAGAACAACATCTTGGAAATCAGGACCCAATGCCCCCAACATACGATGCACATGACACTATCACTGAGTGCGAGCATGGGACAGGTGGCCACATAATTAACCTGCGGTAGGGAAGATAAAACCGGCAGATAAAGACCCGGAAGGGATGATGGTGGACCATATGTCACGTCAGGACCAAAGAATGAAAGTTGATCAATGGTCATGATCCGACCTTTATGTGGAAAACTGATCACACGAAAGAGGGAAGAGACAACCGACCCCATGGCATAAGCATAGTCGCAGCCCAAGAGTAAATTAAAATCCAAGGGACCTTGGACCACCATCACGTCTATATAGACGGTTTTTTCTCCCAAAGTAATAGTAAACTTCAGAAGGATCCCTAACGGTTGACTGGTTCCTTTGTTAAAAGCCAACATATTCTGCATTACAAGCACAAGCGGTGGAGAACCAAAAGCTTTCCAAGTAGTGGAAGACAGAATACTAACAGACGCACCTTCATCTATAATGGTGTTGGGTACACCCACATCAAAGGTATGTATTGTGATTTCAAAAGGCACATAAGAAGGAAGGCGGTATCCTGAAAATTGACTCCAATCGAAGGAAGCGATCAAACTACTTGGAGGGGGTACCATTGAACTGAGATGGTCATCCCCTGGTGTTACCGGGGCAAGAGGAGCATCCTCCTGGACCTCCATCGTGGGAGCAGGAGGAGCATCTTCTTGAACTACAAGGATGGGAGAATCTTTCTCCAAGTCTGAGGAATCTAAAGAAACAAGAGGAACGTGAGGGGGATGAGATCCACTCTCGACGGAAAAGACCTCATGAACCATAGGCGGGATCAGGTCAACCGATTCCATGTCCAGTGGTTGGTCAGGAACGGATTCCTAAATTTGAACTTTTGGGGGAGAGGGGTCTACCAAAGATGAATCTTGAATAATCATGGAATCAACTAGTGGAGGGCTCAAAGAAAGCTTCTAGTAACCAACCGGAAGGCAGGGTACAGAAAAAATAGGGTTTTCCAACACTTTCATGGCTTCATCCATGTACAGACAAAGGTGAATGGGATGATGCCCTTCACACAACTTACAGGGATTGGTAATCTTACCCTATTTCTTATGAGTCTTATCATGGCTAGTCGAAGATGTGCGACCAATATGACTTCCAGAAACCAAAGGCAACAGTAGAAGGAAGTTAGACCATACTTCAAGCACCTTGGGAATGCCAGGGAAGTCTCGAAGAAAGTGGTCACCTTTGCACAACATGCAAGGTAATCTGACTTTCCGTGGAAGGTTGGATGGTTTATCAATGGATGGTTTCTGAGGTTCAACAGCCGTAGAGTTGGCCTCTCTCTTATTTGACTTCTTCTTCTTCGTCTTCTTCTTCTTCTTCTTAGCCACCTAGTTACTAGAATCCAAACTTTCGCCAGGCAAAGTAGAATAGGAGGACAAAGAAAGAGGCGAATAAGGGGACAGGTCCACTTTAGAATCAACATGATGTTGTTCAGGTGGAGGATATGGTTGAACAAAGGTCAGAGCACTCGGGACTACCGAGGTCGGAAATAACCACACGGGAAAACCAACAGTTAACCCAGGAAGGGACAATGTTGCCATATAAGGAGCACCAACATTCCCAAAAGCAGGAAAAGGACCAAGATTCCCTTCGAAGGGGATTCCTTGGTTGGTAAACTCCGGAAACGTTGCCATTGGAAAAAACCCTAAAAAATCACTAAGGAAGATAAATTTAACCAAGAATATTTCATGGACAGTTAATTTTTTAAGACATTGAAACAAAACTCTGTCGTTTAATATTTTAAGAGTCGAGAAATAGGCAAAGGGTGACTCTATCACTTTCAGGTTGAAAAGAGCTTGGTGATCTTTTCACTTTTAGAGAGTCACGAAAAGACAAAAATGACTACTTAGGTAATCTAAGCAAGAGGGTGTACCAAGTTTCTGTGAACTACCATATACACCTTGGTGATCAAATGAAAGAGAAATGACCAAGGACTTGACGTATGTGCAGGTAATCTCCCTAAATGTTGTGTTCGGTGTATCACGTTTATAGGAAGGCAGACTCGGCTTCCTATGGATAAAAGGATATGAACCTATGAGGGTCTCCCTTTATATACGCAGTGGTATAGGGAGAACAAGTCCGTACTAGTGCTATCTAAAGCCATATGGAAAACGATAGCTACTAGGTTTAAAGACGTCGGAACACGTCTCTAGCCTAGACCTCTAAATGTGAGCGTTAAGTTTCAATGCTTCCTTAGGTTCATTGAATAAATTTTAAAGTTGATCTTGAATTATGTCTCAGTTTCAACGCCCTATCGAATGTCATCTGACAATCTCCTATATGCAGCTATATGAGAAAAGAAATCTTTCAATTCGATGAATGTTATCTAGTTAAGGGGAGAATTTCAAATAATGATGCAACAAACATTAATACTGCAAATGAAACTTTTCCAAACTAGATGACTTTCACTATCCAAAATTAGTCTAAAACATTCAACGATGCGAATTATGAAATGTAATCTATGCAGAATCCTCTTTTTTGAAAACTATGCAATTATAATCTATGCACAATTTCCTTTTTCGTTTGAAAGAATAAGAATGCACTCAATGCATTTTTCGATGAAATTAGAATCTACTTAATGCATGCTTTTAATGAAAGAGAATGCACTCAATGCGATTTTTAGCTTTCAATAATTAAACATTGTAATCTAATTTCAATAATAAATCTCAAAAAGTACATTTTTCAATGCAATGTGATCTAATGCATTTTAACGAAAAGAAAACTCTGAGACGAAAACTAAATGAAGCAAATTTCCTTAATGGAAGGATGAATGCAAAAGGGATGCAAACAAACACTAAGAATGAAATCGTTGTTTTAAACACTTTTTAAAGAAATTCCACAAAAGGCTACAAGACTTATGAGGTTAAGCACAAAGAGGAATTCAAAAGCATGGGCTCAAAACAAGGCATTCATTCCCTTTTACATCAAGCAATCATAGAAAGAAGACTTTTCAGTTGAACAATGAGCAATGCAATTTATGCTCACAAGTGAACAAGCGGATCAAATGAACTCAGACAGACACCTGAAACTTGCACACTCAATCAACAAAAAATAAAAATGCAATCAACTAAATATGGCTCACCAAGAAAGGAGACTAACTCAATCAGCAGGGTGATGTCATGTGAAGCTTGCAACCAGGCAATTGATGCACAGTCCTAGAAAAAACTAGGATGTAAGGATGCATGTCCGAACAGGAAAAACAACCAAAAAAAAAAACCAACAAGCCAATCAAACCGACTTGAGTGAAGGGGAGAACATATAAATCATACAGAGGAAAATATCAGAAGGGAAAGACACACTGGTGGATGAATTAGGGAAAAAACTCAATTTTCACACACTCTAAAATTGGCACGACTTTTGTGGGTGAAACTAGCGCCAATGGTCAATTGGTGTGGGTTTCTAACTAACAACTAGTGCCAATCGGCACTGCTGTCAGAAAAATAAAGGCGCCAATTCCTGAAAAAAGAAAAAAAAAATAATTTCTCCCAACCAAGACCAAACTCACCACTTCAAGAAAAAACTAAAAGATCTTACTTGATGAAAAACATAGGAACAAATAGGGAAATGGATGTTCGACTAAATCCGCCGAATTACTAAGACCTCAAAGAGTGACAAACTCGAAGGAAACTCCCCAGTGGAGTCGCCAATTTGTTAAGCAGGTAAATCCTCTCTACGGACAGAGACGATCCCTCTAGCCCTAGAGTGGGTCTAGAAACAAAGAGACATGCTAAAGTGATGATTCCTAATTATTAGATGAAAGAGGACACAATAGATCAACCTACCTAGAGTCCAACACTATCGTCATTGTTGTAGTGGTGGTGACCTCTCACTCCTGCCTCGGCAAGTCACAATCCTTCCGCAGTCATGCATGGATACCTCCACATAGAATCAAAAAACAAGAACAGCATATGGCATAATAACATTTCATTCATAACTATTAGCCATTCAAAGAGGGCTAAAAAAATTTCATTAAACAAATGTCGTAACACAAAAGTGGAACCAAACAGTAGTCACGTATATGTATTAATGAAAGGAAGAGATACAACCAAAGCTTTGACGTCAAGGTCTCCTCTAGCGGGGTTCATTCGGAGCACGTCTCAGATGTTCGTCAAGGAATTCGGACGGGATAAAGGCATGGACTCAAGCTCTCTCGGAAGGCATTGACTCAAGCTCTCCCAACGTAATTCCTTCTTATCCTATCTCTCCATTATTTCTTCAAGTTCAGCTCTTTACTTGTTCAGCTAGTTTGTGGAAAGAGATATGGCTTATTTTTATAGAGGAAAAGGAGGAGGTTAGGATCCCTAAAAAGGTGGGAGGGAGGCATATCCTTTAGGGAGTTCCCATAAGAGGTGGACACCATAAACTAAATGAGGGAGTCTATGGTTTATCAGTTCAACCACTCCCAATGACTCATCCTCGAGGTGGTTGGAGTGGAATCTCTGCCTCTATTTTTAAAAAACATTCCATAAACATCTTGGCATGGGGGGAAAACTGGGACAGAGAGCCCCTTGGTGCAGGGCCCAGTGTTAATTTTCCTCTTTGGCATGGGGGCATAACCACGTACCCTTGCCAAGGCAAAAATAAGGGTTTTTGAGTATCTGCTCAGGGAATTGTCAACAGAAGGAATATTACTCTCATGTAAAGGGACATAATGATGGTCTTTGCAAGGCATGACACTACTTATTAATCATAGAAATTACCCTCCAATGGGTGACATGGGGATTGCAGGGATAGTGACAAAATGTTGTGTAACAATTACAGAATTAACCCATACTTCAATGTAGGCTTGCGCAAAATAGGTCACTATACTCAATTCGGATATAACAGTTAAAGCGGAATAATATTTGCTCACAGATGAAATCTAATTCAACATTCACTGAGATAAATGTGCATTCAATAGCACAGATTTAGATCTAGAATCGTAGTAAGCAACACATAACAATTCTAAGATAGTTAACCACAAAGATCATATAAAAGTATGAGTTTGCCAAAATTTCCTTCTTTATTAGGAGATCTTTCAATTCAGTACAATCTTTTCCCTTCTGCGCACACAGCAGCAGAGTCTGTGCACATAGCTTAGGACAAGGTCTCCACGCACACAGCCAGTAGGAGCCTTTCTACCCAGACAAACCAACCCAAACATAGAACAGAACAAAAAACATAGATATATATCCAATATGAGATAAGATATATATCCTTCTCGACTCTTACATATTTGTATATTTCCAAACGTGCACATACCATGGTCTCAAACCATGGTTTGAGACTCATGGTTTTCCCTTTTACCCGTTACAATAATTAAGCAAATTTGACCCACCTCAAAGCCCCTTTTACATCTTCACGCAACGTGTATAAAAAAAAAACTTAACCCAAAAATACTCAAAATTTCTTTACCCCAGGGGACCCTAATCCAACAGCAACAATTTAAATGTGTAGAGGAACTAATTCAAATAGACTAGTCAATTAGATAATCTCCATAATGATGATAACATTGTAGTGGGATGTTAGGGAATTTAATACTTAACTTAGCCTTACCCTAACTCCTATATTACCTTGAATATATGAAGAAAATTAGAGATGAATATACCAGAAAAAATCGCATGAACACAAATTTTGTTAAGAGTGAAATCAGAATCCTTTGATTATGTTCAAAAAACTTTCAGAAGAGTACAATAATGTCATTGGATTATCAAAAGGATTCGACCCTTCTTACTTCGAATTACGAAATATATATAGAGTGTAATGCAAAAAAATATACATCTAATACAATCCTTTACAAAATACAATCTTATGCATAATGACTTGGATATATCACACTAATACAATATAAATATAACCTTTTCTAAAACTTATTTTCATATTTAGCACTCTATTCGAGGGCTTTGTTCGTAAATGTTGCCTGAAAATCTATTTTTGCTCTTTGTGCTCCTTCTTTCGCTCTACTAGCTCCTATAAATGTGTCTTCAGCTCCTATTGTTATATTCTTCTACCATGAAATACTGCATTTAGTTTACTCGATAAGCTCGAGAACTTGTCCCATCTTCTATCATATAGAATGAAGAATTTAATTACTTTCTTGTATGTTTTTTCCACCTCTGTGTATCTTTCAAAAGTTGGCCTAGTAATAAATAGATGTTGAATTTCATGGTGGATAAATAAATCATATTCTAGGCCTTCAATAAAAGATTTACCACTTAATATTCATTTAACTTTAGCAAATTTTGACCTATCTACTTCTATTTCATGTAATCTATGGTGGGAATTTTCTAGTGGAGTCAATTGGCCACTAGAATCTCTTAAAGGTGGAAGTCCCTTTTTCCATAAGATCGTAAATTTCTAGTGAAATTTATTTATCTGCACTTCTAAGCGTTGACATTTATTTTTCTAATTGTAACATTAAATTTCTTTCAGTGAAATTTTTTTGACTTCTAGGACTATGCCAGTCCTATCTTCAATTCCTAATTCCTCCAATTCATCCTTGGTTTTTGAATTCAAAACTTTGATTATCTCAACTACCTCCCCTGGCTTATGATCCAAGTCCTCTTTAATTTACAGTATGGATGCCTTGCTCTTGTTACCAGTTCTTCTTATTCAAATATAATATTGATAGATGTCCAAAGCTCTGTTATGTTGAATTGATATCAACCCATATATTTTCATCTTCATACTTTTCAAGTTGTTTGGTTAGATTGATACTTTTCTATACTTCAGATATATATGTATTATCCAATTTAAGCTTGTTTTCCTCTGTTTTCTGCAGTTCTTCTTTCAACTTCTCAAATTTCACTTTCCATAGGGATAAATAACCCATGTGTAATATTCCCAAATGGGAAAAGCAGGAATATAGTGCAAAACCAGGGAAATAGCAGGGTAAATCATGACATAAATAATGGATTCCAATATGGAGTCTTATTATTCATTATAACAGTAGAAAAATAGTACAAAATGATGGGCTACATAGCATACAACAAGATACAATAAGCTTCCAATGGACAAAACCCTAAATAAGAGTTGTTGCTACTATATCAAAAAATATGGAAGACTGCTACAGTGCATTCATATATGCACTGCTACAGAAAATGAGTACAAAAAATATCATGGGCTGATATATGCCTCAAAATATACATCAAATACAGATCTAGGCTCTATACAACCTCCAATGAAGAACCCAAGAGGGTTTTCATAAATAAACCAATATACAAGATGGGAATCAAAGCCCTAGGGATGAAGATTCACTGCAACATATAAGCTGGAAAGTGGTGGCTGATATGATATAGTAAAGAATGTAGCAACCTCCAATGGATCCTCTAGACGAAAGGTTGATCCCCTCAGTAGAAAACCTCCTCTCCAAATGGTGTACTGAAACCACCCTGCAACTCCTCCCTGAAAATAATGCAGTCCAAGATAGAAACTCCATTGTAGAGGAAAATAAATAAGTGTCTTGATGCTAAATGTTTCAATAAGGCTCAAGGGCCTTCCTTACCAGCCTCCCAATGGAAGGAAACCTTCGTCCATTGAAAAACGGATCAGAAATCACTTGAATCTAGTCTCCACTGCTGCAACCTACAACTCAGCACATCTCTCAACAAAAAATGCGTTGTACCACAAGATTGAAGCTTTGGCCAAATGCATGATTGTGGAATGTAGTGCAAAGCTCTTCCTAGAGGCTTCTCAAGGAAATATGTGGGATTCTTGATCAGGAACACCCTGTGCTAAACATCACTGCAATCTTAGATAAACAGCTGAATAAAGCTATATGTCTAAACATACCATATATTCATAAATATAAAATACATCAACATTTTCAAATATGGTTTCCATACTCTTCCTTATATAAGTCATGAGTTTCCTATCCTTAAACCCCATTCATTTATGACACTACTTCCATGCAAAGAGTCTCCATCTAAAACTGTGTTGTCCCTCAATGAATGTCAATACTCCATGACAACGTTGTTGATTTGGTCAAAGTTGACCCAATCTAGGTGTTCCAACCCCTTTTCACACACAAGGGTGCTCAATTAAGCTGTCAAGATGTCCTCCTTTCATATTGGCATTGATTTTATTCATATTAATGAGATTTATGGATCTCCATTCCTCTTATTCATCAAACAAAGAAGCAAAAGAAAAAATCAATATTCCAACTAGCTCATGGCTAATTGGGAATATTACAATCCTCCCCTCCCAAATGTTGCTTGTCCTCAAGCAACTGTAAAGGTGAGTGCTGCAACTATTCTCCTCCATCATTTGTGACACCTCCATGTGATAAGCATCCCTCATAAGCCAAGTGTCTCCAAATCCATCTCTCCATGAAATGCTCCTCCCAAGTTCTCATGAGATGAAAATGACTCATCCCACAATGAAGCAATAGGTCCAATGAAACAATCATGTTTTGCCCAAGGTCCTCCTTGAAACATGTAGCATAATGAACATGAAGAATCTCTCTCCCAAAGGGCACTTCCAATCCTCCCATCCTCCTTCCAATCATTCCCATAAAAATAATAAGTACATCATCAATGTATGGGATCAAAACCAAGTACATATAAATAGCTATATGCAAAAATGGAGGTGGGTCATAGTCCCACATATGGAACCAGTGCAGTATATCTCCTGACTTCATCAGATAATGATATGGTAAGTGGTTTCCCCACCACTTACTTTCTGCCATATTTTTCTCAAAAGTTCTGAAAAGGTGAGAAATTTTTGGTGCCTTTGGAGCATACCCGGAATGATACAACACCTCCCTATATCCTCCTAGGGAGTGGCCAAGCTAAAAAATGTTTATGGCCCAAATTTGGCCATGAATTTTATATGGAATAATGCTCCTACTTGGAGAAATGGCCTGCACATATATGGTAAAGGAATGCAAATAATCATCAAGTAAATAATTATTCATATAAACATGATCCTTACCATAAATATTTCTCATACAAATGGAGTGGTCCATAGATATATCCCCTCTCATTCCAAAAGAGGAAAGAGGTGGTTGCGATAACTCTCCATAGAGTTCTATATCTCTCCCATCTCCACATGGTCCATGCATATTTTCAAATTCTGTTATATCTTCTCTTCAAAGCCTTCCCAAGTGTAACCCTCTATGATGGTATGGTATGCTCTCATAGAATAATTATGGCTAAAGAGAAAATCTTCATGTGCTCTTTGTAGTAACTTCTCCTTGATCTTGGAAGATCTAGATAAGAAGATCATACCATGATAGTAGATGACTTCATATTTGACTGAATATTCCTCCTCTTGAAGCTGGTCATCAAGTATCATGCATGTAAAAATATCCTTGGAATAATCCACCAACAGTTGGGATTTCCAATATGGATCTACTCTCCAAAGTGATAGCGCTGATGATCTATCATGCAAAACATCTGTCATATGGTTGACCTCTTATTTGACATCTCCCATGCCAAATTCACATACCAGGATGCTACTATACCCTCTCTGTTGCTCCTCTTGTAGTTTCTCATGCTCAAGTAAATTTTGAAGCTTTTGGAGGTTATTCTTCCACGGGAATCTATCACCTATCCAAAACTTCATGAGTTTGGCCAAAGCATGCATGAGTGGCCACCATATTCTATATGTGGAAGACTTCTCCCCAAGTGAGAACATATTCTGAGCCTCCAAAGTCAAGGAATAATCACCTTGCACCATGATGGTTTCATCCTCCAATTCTGTAGCATCCTCTCTCAGCGCAAGATGAGATGTGAGAGTGGGTAATGATGATAGTGGGAGAATATCTCCCTCCTCCTTGACTCTACCCAAGCCTCTATGATATGTATCATAACCTTCCAATGTTCCCACCCCTCCTAGATCTATGAGTGGTGTAACATATTGTGATACATCTCTCACCAACTCCAGATCAGGCGGCCTTCCATGTGGTTTGCCACAAAACAGTGATGTCTCATGGGCCAATCTCATATTTACGCGGATCTTAACACAACAACAGAGTATTCTATTCATCTTCATATATTGGCAGCGGAAATTATTACAATGGGTAAATATCTACTGAGATAGACTGCTGTGGCTTTTATCAGACATATCTTGCACTAAGGCAGAGATCATCTGAAGGCTACCTGGCACACAAAGCAGGCTCAGTCTTAGAGATTCATAACAGACATCATACAGACAAGAGTGTTATCTCGTGTTGCAAGCAGATCAGGGAAATTCCCCGCAGATGCAGAGCAGGAGAAAATAACTCAGACTCAGCTTCTAAAACCTCTAGGCCTCTCAGATCTCTCAATTCGGACCCCCCACTCCTCGAATGAGTCTTACCTTCTTATAGAGATGAAGGGGAGCAAACATCCGTGAGGGTGAAATCCTCCATGATCTAAGATTCCAGACAAACTTAAAGTAAATCTAAGTACTAAGATATGGAGTACACCTTGGATTCGGATGTGAGTGGACAACTCACATTATCTCGTCCCTATTCCATACGGAAAGCCTTCTGGCATATGGGGACCGATTCCAAAGTTACCTTTGACTCATAGATATGACTTAAAGGAAATACATAGTGGAAAATTGTATGATTACTCCACGAAAATCTATGTACAAAATTTTTACAGAGTGGAGATTCTTTAGACAGGAGAATCCACGAAAGCCTGAAAAGACAATAGGATGTTCAAAATCTTACAAAGTGGAGATATTGGTTCAGGGAATCCCACGAAAACCTGTCCAACACCATAGTCGGTTGGAAAGACATAATCATGGCATGACATAATACATTATCTGATAATGGGAATAATGTTGATATTGATATCTCTCAATCAAACTGTTTGAGAAATATTGTACTAGTACTTCTTTCTCGGATTCCCATTCTTGTGAAGAGTTATTATCTGGTGGAGCCAGAAGATTTATGTACTCGAATGGATTTGATTCTGTATCTACTTGTTGATGAAAGCTGGCATAACTGGTACTGGTACTGGAGTTGGATCCCATCCTCCGTGCCTTGTACGTATTGGTGACAAACCATCTCAAGTGGCCACATCTTTTCATTCCATAGTAGAAATAAAGATCTTCTACTTCTGCTATGTGGCTGATTCGTTTGTATGGTAATCCTGAATGTAAAGCCCTTGGTTCATTGAAATTATATATCTTTAGCATTTGGAAAGAAGAGGGATTTATGGTTAAGGCTGATAAACCATAAATCTTCCACCAATCCAAAAACCAATCTGGAGTAGGATCAATTTCTTCAATTCTTTCAATAGTCATGCCTTCAAAAAAGAAGCTAAACTGCAAGGAGTAAAATAGGGTGGATGAGTAATTCTGTAGATTCATTGCTGCATAGAAGGAATCTTTTACCTGGTCTTCATCATAATCTTCTCTTTGTTGATAATTTGAAAATGATCTCAGAGTAATGTGACAACTATGGATCAAATTATCATCTTCATGCCTGTCCAAAAAGTAAGAAATATTTCCATTGTATGCAAGATAATCTAGAGCTAATATAGCCTCTTCATTTATCTCGTCTTGCATAATTGTGTTCCATAAGCATGGAATTCCAGTTCTATATTTGACTTCTTTCAAAGGAAACCAGGTCTCATCATGAAATAAAAGCAGAACAGAAATATTATAAGTAACCCAACCCAGAGGTGTTTCAATTTGTACTTCTTCAGCAGTTCTTCTGATGAAATTACAAGAAAGAGAAAAAACGGAATTATTTGTTAGAAATTCTCTGCTTAACATATCAGCAAAACAATTCCTTTTCCCTTCAACGAATACAACATCAAAGTTGTATTGGCTTAGCTGCATGACCCAACGGACCATAGCTGCATCCTCAAATTCGCATTTCTGAATTGCAAATTGCAATGCTTTGCAATCCGTTTTCACTGTGAATTTGGTATAAATTATGAAATCTTTGAACTTAGCTATGCCTAGACACACAGCCCTAAGTTCCTTTTTCTGACTGGCCCAATTTAGCTGAGTTTTGGACCACAATCCTGATGCATACTGACATATTTCAACATCTTTTTTGTTACCTGGATTTACTTGGCACAGAACTGCTCCCCATCCAGTTTTGCTTGCATCAGTCATTATGACCTTTTCCCAATCTTCTTGGATTGGCGAGAGTGGCTGAATTTTCCTAACCTTTTCCTTTATTTTTTGGACAGCTTCTGTACATTCTTTACTCCAAGGAATAGGTTCTTTCTGCAATCTTTTATTCAGCAATTTTCTGTCATGGGCGCAATGCTGCAGAAACTTAGAAATATAGTTAAGACTTCCTAAAAACCTTTGAAGCTGAGTCTTATCTAATATTTCATCAGGAAAATTGTCAACAAAATTCAAACTTCTTTGAATGACTCCATAGGATCCATACTGAATGTTGTAGCCCAAGAAATCAATCATAGATTTGAAGAGTTTCATTTTAGATTCAGACAATACTATACCCATTTCTTTCACTCTTTTCAAGAATATCCTGAGATGTTTAATATGTTCAGGGATGTTGTCTGAATGTATCAGTATATCATCAATATATTTTTTCAGAAATTCATCCATTCCTTCAAAGGTCTCATCCATTATTCTCTGGAATGCAGAGGGTGCATTTATCAGGCCAAAGGGCATGATATTCCATTCGTAGTGACCTTGTGGGACAGAAAAGGCTGTTTTCCATTTATCTTCTTCCTTAATGCCTACTTGCCAAAAACCTGACTTAAGATCAAACTTTGAAAAGATCTTAGATTTTGAAATTTGGGCAAGTATCATTGAAGGTTTAGGAAGAGGATATGCATCATAGTCTAGAATAGTGTTCAGAGGCTTATAATTGACAACTAACCTTGGCTTACCTCTGGCAATTTCTAAATGTTTATTCACATAAAATGCAAAGCAAGCAATAGGACTCTTGCTTTTCCTTATCAAACCTTTTTGCAACAATTCCTTGATTTCTTCTCTGCATAGCTTCATTTGTTCTGCATTCATAGGGACTGTTGCTGATCTTCGTAATTTTCCACTGAAATCCTTTTTCAATGGCAGTTCAACTTCTTGTTTCTTTATATGCCAGAAAGCATTTGGATCTTCTGAACAACATTCTTTAAATTTAGCAGTGATGTCTGCTATTTCTCTGGCATATTTCCCGTTATCTAACAATTCTTCTGTCTTTAGAATCTCTTTCTTGATCTCCATTTTTGCTAGGAGATTCTCCATTCTTTCAATTCTTTTTAGCCTGTTAGGTGAGTTAGAATTGATGAAAGGGAAAAATATTTCTTTGTTGTTTAGGCTAACAAAATAACCATACCTCTGACTCACCTGATCCAGCTTTGCGCCATGCTTCTCAAAGTTTTGAAAGAATGGCGTTCCAAGGTACATTGCGCAGTCCATACCTGGAACGATGGGACAAACAAGATGTACTCATATTTCTTCAGTAAGAAATACATCTACTTCAACTTCAGAGACTGTCGTAATGTCACCACTGGCAGTAGTGACTCTTGGGCATGCTGTCGGTCTTCTGAGATGCATGCTCACAACTGTGTTATTGAAAATATTCAACCTAGATCCTGTATCCATCAAAACTTTCCAATATTCAATTTGGGATCCAATTCTAACCTTCATCTTGACACAATACATAACATCTCTGTTGAATATATTGCATCCCAGTCCTGTTCTTTCTGATTCTTCGTCAGAATCTTCATCATTCTTATCTGTTTTATTTATTTCTTCTATAATTGGATTCTGATGAAATGTCCAATTATTCACCTTACCAGGTATAGGCGGATTTTGTGATGTTGAAGCTTGGTTTATGCCTAGAATCTTGATATTCAAATCTTTGTGATTTTCTAGACATAATCTCTTATTCTCCTTTACAGTCTTTCTAAGTTCTTTGATTGCCTGGTGGATGCTAGGCAATGTCTGAGGCAAATCTTCTCCAAAATCTTCATTTCTGAATTGCCTGGTTAGAGCTTCAACTGAAAATAGAGATGCGGGTGGAACATACCCTTTGTTTGACTGATCTGATTGTTTTGAAGGAGACTTCTTCAGATGGTTCATCAAGAGTGTTCTGTACATGTCTTTAATCTGAGGATCAGTAGCAGCAATCATCTGAGTCAAATAATTTCTACTTGTTTCATCCTCATCTCCATCTGTCTTCATCATGTTTACAGTGTTACAACTGCAAACATCTGGATCACTGCATTCACAATCTCTACATTCTGTACAGTGAGGATCTCTGCAAGTTTCTTCGTCAGATGAAGAGTTGTCAGAATACATAAAATTCAATTCATTATATGAATCGGATTTAGATGTCAAAATTTCATCACAACTGCTAGGGAGATCAAAGAAATTTACTTTGCCATTTTTATTTCTATATGTAACTTTCTTCTTCCCTTTATCTTTCTTTTTCTTAGGACAATTATTGGAGGTATGTCCTTTCTCATTGCAGTTGTAACAAATTATTTCTTTTTCTTTTGAAAACATTTCTGTATGTTTGTAAGGTTTTCTCTTGAAATGTTTTTTGTGGGAATGTTGGGAATTCTTTTTGGCATGCTTATATTTGTGTTTGCGATGCCGTCTATGCCCCTCTGAATTTCCAGCTTTGCCAAGATGCCACTGCTTGCAGAGTTGTTGATAACCATGAGGTTTTCTAGGATTTGTGGCAGCACGGGCAATTTTCATCTGAGAACAAAGTTCTACAATGACAGCTTTAACAGCTTGTCGAATCACACCAAACTTATAATCTCCCATTTTACCAGGGAGTTTATTGACTATGGCCGAAGAAACCCAGTGTGGAAGAGAGGACACAAAAATCTCTTTCCATTTTGGCTCAAGGATCAAATCTGGGGTAAGCGAATGGAGTCGATGGAGGAATTCATTGAAATATTCATCAAAATGTTGCATGTTATGCAACTTCATGGCCAAGAGAGTGATGGTAGTAATCTCATTAGTAATTTGAGGAAAACCAATGAAATTGACTTGAATCCCATATAGAAGACATCCTATCATATTATTGACAGGAAAATGAGTGACTGGATCCATATATGTACTACCATCAGCATTTAAAATAACCGATTGTTCCCATTGTGTGATAAGAGAAGCATCTTTCAAAGTTTCAGCTTTCAACCAGGAATCAAGGGTACCTTCAAACCCACCAATAATTCTTATGGTTTCATTAATGGGACCAATATCATCAGCAAGATAGGTTCTGTAACAAACAATCATAGAATGTAAGACAGACATCACTTCGGCTTCTGTGCAATTGTCAATATTCCATGAATATGTGGAATTTGCAGACCAAGAGTATTCTATTCATCTTCATATATTGGCAGCGGAAATTATTACAATGGGTAAATATCTACTGAGATAGACTGCTGTGGCTTTTATCAGACATATCTTGCACTAAGGCAGAGATCATCTGAAGGCTACCTGGCACACAAAGCAGGCTCAGTCTTAGAGATTCATAACAGACATCATCCAGACAAGAGTGTTATCTCGTGTTGCAAGCAGATCAGGGAAATTCCCCGCAGATGCAGATCAGGAGAAAATAACTCAGACTCAGCTTCCTAAAACCTCTAGACCTCTCAGATCTCTCAATTCGGACCCCCCTTCTCTCGAAATCATCCGAAGGCTACCTGGCACACAAAGCAGGCTCAATCTTAGAGATTCATAACAGACATCTTACAGACAAGAGCGTTATCTCGTGTTGCAAGCAGATCAGGGAAATTCCCCGCAGATGCAGAGCAGGAGAAAATAGCTCAGACTCAAACTCAGACTCCCAAAATTTTTCGACCCCCTTCTCCCCGAATGAGTCTTACCTTCTTATAGACACTTGAAGGGGAACAATCATCCGTGAAGGTGAATTATTACAGAGTCCTAGATTCTTGACAGCCATAAAGTAAATTTAAGTACCAAGATATGGAGTACACCTTGGATTCGGATATGAGTGGACAACTCACATTATCTCGTCCCTATTCCATACGGAAAGCCTTCTGGCATATGGGGACCGATTCCAAAGTTACCTCATGACACATAGATATGACTTAAAGGAAATACATAGTGGGAAATCATATGATGACACTACGAAAATCTATGTACAAAATATTTTACAGAGTGGAGATTCTTTAGACAGGAGAATCCACGAAACCCTGAAAAGACATTAGGATGTACAAGATATTTTAAAAAGTGGAGATATTGGTTCAGGGAATCCCACGAAAACCTGTCCAACACCATAGTCGGTTGGAAAGACATCATCATGGCATGACATAATACATTATCTGATAGTGGGAATAGTGCTGATATCGATATCTCTCAATCAAACTATTTGAGAAATATTGTACTAGTACTTCTTTCTCGGATTCCCACTCTTGTGAAGAATTATTATCTGTTGGAGCCAGAATATTTATGTACTCGAATGGATTTGATTTTGTATCCACTTGTTGATGAAAACTGGCATAGCTGGTGCTGGTACCGGAACTGGATCCCATCCTCCGTGCCTTATACGTATTGGTGACAAACCATCTTAAGTGGCCACATCTTTTCATTCCATAGTAGAAATAAAGATCTTCAACTTCTGCTATGTGTCGAACTCGTTTATATGGCAATCCTGAATGTAAAGCTCTTGGTTCATTGAAATTATATATCTTTAACATTTGGAAAGAAGAGGGTTTTATGGTTAAGGCTGATAAACCATAAATTTTCCACCAATCCAAAAACCAATCTGGAGTAGGATCAACTTCTTCAATTCTTTCAATAGTCATGCCTTCAAAGAAGAAACTAAACTGCAAGGAGTAGAATAGGGTGGATGAGTAATTTTGTAGATTCATTGCAGCATAGAAGGAATCTTTTACCTGGTCTTCATCATAATCTCCTCTTTGTTGATAATTTGAAAATGATCTCAGAGTAATATGACAACTGTGGATCAAATTATCATCTTCATGTCTGTCCAGAAAGTAAGAAATATTTCCATTATATGCAAGATAGTCCAGAGCTAAAATAGCTTCTTCATTTATTTCGTCTTGCATGCTGGTATTCCATAAACATTGAATTCCAGTTCTAAATCTAATCTCTTTCAAAGGAAACCAGGTTTCATCATGGAATAGAAGGAGAACTGAAAGGTTATAAGTAACCCATCCCATAGGTGTTTCAATCTGCACTTCTTCATCAGTCCTTCTGATAAAATTACAAGAAAGGGAGAAAACAGAATTATTCGTTAGAAATTCTCTGCTCAACATATCAGCAAAACAATTCTTTTTCCCTTCAACAAATACAACATCAAAGTTGTATTGGCTTAGCTGCATGACCCATCTGACCATGGCTGCATCCTCAAATTCACATTTCTGAATTGCAAATTATAATGCTTTGCAATCTGTTTTTACTGTGAATTTGGTATAGATAATGAAATCTTTGAACTTAGCTATGCCTAAACACACAGCCCTAAGTTCTTTCTTCTGACTAGCCCAATTTAGCTGAGTTTTGGACCACAATCCTGATGCATACTGACATATTTCAACATCCTTTTTGTTACCTGGATTTACTTGGCACAGAACTGCTCCCCATCCAGTTTTGCTTGCATCAGTCATTATCACCTTTTCCCAATCTTCTTGTATTGGTGAGAGTGGCTAGATTTTCCTAACCCTTTCCTTAATTCTTCTGACGGCTTCTGTACATTCTTTGCTCCAAGGAATAGGTTCTTTCTGCAATCTCTTATTTAGCAGTTTCCTGTCATGGGCGCAATGCTGCAGAAACTTAGAAATATAGTTAAGACTTCCCAAAAACCTTTGAAGTTGAGTCTTATCTAATATTTCATCAGGAAAATTATCAACAAAATTCAAGCTTCTTTGAATAACTCCATAAGATCCATACTGAATGTTATAACCCAAGAAGTCAATCATGGATCTAAAAAGTTTCATTTTGGATTCAGACAATACTATACCCATCTCCTTTACTCTTTTCAAGAATATCCTGAGATGTTTGATATGTTCAGGAATGTTGTCTGAGTGTATTAGGATATCATCAATATATTTCTTCAGAAATTCGTCCATCCCTTCAAAGGTTTCATCCATTATCCTTTGAAATGCTGAGGGTGCATTGATCAGGCCAAAAGGCATGATGTTCCATTCATAATGACCCTGTGGGACAGAGAAAGCTGTTTTCCACTTATCTTCTTCCTTTATGCCTACTTGCCAGAATCCTGACTTAAGATCAAACTTTGAGAAAATTTTTGATTTTGATATTTGGGCAAGTATCATCGAAGGTTTAGGAAGAGGATATGCATCATAATCCAAAATATTGTTCAGAGGTTTATAGTTAACAACTAACCTTGGTTTTCCTCTGGAAATCTCTGAATGTTTATTCACATAGAATGCAAAGCAAGCAATAGGACTCTTGCTTTTCCTTATCAAACCTTTTTGCAACAACTCCTTGATCTCTTCTCTGCATAATTTCATTTGTTCTGCATTCATCGGGACTGCTGCTGATCTTCGTAACTTACCACTGAAATCTTTCTTCAGAGGCAACTCAACTTCTTGTTTCTTTATATGCCAGAATGCATTTGGATCATCTGAACATCATTCTTTGAACTTAGCAGTGATATCTGCTATTTCTCTGGCATATTTTCCGTTGTCCAACAATTCTTCTGTTTTCAAAATTTCTTTCTTAATCTCCATTTTTGCAAGGAGATTCTCCATTCTTTCAATTCTTTTCAATCTGTTAGGTGAGTTAGAATTTATGAAAGGGAAAAATATTTCTTTATTGTTCAGACTTACAAAATACCCATACCTCTGACTCACCTGGTCTAGCTTTGCACCATGCTTCTCAAAGTTTTGAAAGAATGGTGTTCCTAGGTACATTGCACAATCCATACCTGGAACAATTGGACAAACAAGATGCACTCCTATTTCTTCAGTAAGAAATACATCTACCTCAACTTCTGAAACTGTTGTAATGTCACCACTAGCAGTAGTGACTCTTGGACATGCTTTCGGCCTTCTGAGGTGAGTGCTCACAACTGTGTTATTGACAATATTCAATCTGGATCCCGTATCCATCAAAACCTTCCAATATTCAATCTGGGATCCAATCCTAACTTTCATCTTAACGCAATACATAACGTCTCTGTTAAACATATTGCAGCCAAGACCTGTTCTTTCTGATTCTTCATCAGAATCTTCAACATTCTTGTCTGGTTTATTCATTTCTTCTATAATTGGACTCTGATGGAATGTCCAATTATTCACTTTACCAGATATAGGTGGATTTTGTGATGTTGAAGCTTGATTTATGCCTAGAATTTTGACATTCAAATCTCTGTGATTTTCTAGACATAATATTTTATTCTCTTTTACTGTATTTCTAAGCTCTTTGATTGCCTTGTGGATGCTGGGCAATGTCTGTGGCAGATCTTCTCCAAAATCTTCAGTTCTGAATTGCCTGGTTAGAGCTTCGACTGAAAATAATGATGCGGGTGGAACATACCCTTTATTCGACTGATCCGATTGCTTTGAAGGAAACTTCTTCAGATGATTCATCAAGAGTGTTTTGTACATGTCTTTGATCTGTGGATCAGTAGCAGCAATCATTTGAGTAAAATAAATTCTGCTTATTTCATCTTCATCACCATCTGTCTTCATCATGCTTACAGTGTTGCAACTGCAAACGTCTGGATCACTGCATTCACAATCTCTACATTCTGTGCAGTGAGGATATCTGCAAGTATCTTCGTCAGATGAAGAGTTGTCAGAATACATAAAATTCAATTCATTATCTGAATCTGATTCAGATGTCAAAAGCTCATCACAACTGCTAGGGAGATCAAGGAAATTTACTTTGCCCTTTTTATTTCTATATGTAACTTTCTTCTTCCCTTTATCTTTCTTTTTCTTAGGACAGTTATTGGAGGTATGTCCTTTCTCATTGCAGTTGTAACAAATTATTTCCTTTTCTTTTGAAAACATTTCAGTATGTTTGTAAGGTTTTCTCTTGAAATGTTTTTTGTGGGAATGCTGGGAATTCTTTTTGGCATGCTTATATTTGTGTTTGCGATGCCGTCTACGCCCCTCTGAATTTCCAGCTTTGCCAAGATGCCACTGCTTGCAGAGTTGTTGATAACCATGAGGTTTTCTGGGATTTGTGGCAGCACGGGAAATTTTCATCTGAGAACAAAGTTCTACAATGACAGCTTTAACAGCTTGTCGAATCACACCAAACTTATAATCTCCCATCTTACCAGGGAGTTTATTGACGATGGCTGAGGAAACCCA